>LFMI01000687.1:0-25183 GCA_001050175.1 Trichoderma parareesei | reverse complement strand
CTCCCCCCCCCCCCCCCCCCCCCCCACAGCAGTTACCTAAACACCCGATATCTTGTCTTAGACAATTTACTGACGACTACTCGTTGACCGAAGACTGTATGGCCCGGGCTACTATCATACAATAGGCGTAGATACTGATGTGTTTTGCTTTGATGTCTTGATTTACGAAGAGTTCGATTTATGCCCTCCACGTGCACAGAAAGATGTCGCAAGGGATATGGGATGTTACGGAGAAAGCAAGTTTAGCGTGGTGGCAATGTCACGCACGTACTAATATATTCATCTATGGTCTTCTTGTTTTATATCGGTTCCCAGAGTCCCTGTTTCACTCTGAATATTTCCCGTCGGACCATTTGTCCTGATTTCCGGCCATATATACCACAAGCCCATGAATGGCATCCCTACTGTTCTCCCCTAATCATCAGCTCTTGGCTTAGTTGACAATGTCAATGATAACATGGTTGCCAAATTTCTCCCTGATCTTGTTGACATTCTCCTCTGTCGTCCTGTCTTGATGTTAACCGTGGCGGCGCCAGCACTGGAGCGAGGTATTTTACTTACTTGAAAGAGAAGACAGGAACTTTGGAGAAAGTAGAAGGGACAGTCTGGTTGATAAGAGACTCGATAAACCTAGAATTGGTTTAGCAGTCGTCATGCATACTTCAGAAGCGGTGAATCGTACGTCTCGAGCTCGTTGACATCAGCAGTCTCGTGGGGGCGGACCTGAACGGATTGCTGCGAATGTTGTTAGGCGAGCAGACACAGTTGCAGTAAGCGGAAGAAAGACCTACCAAAGCCATCTTTTTTGAATATTGATTGACAAGGGGAAAGGTGTTCAAGGAGTTTGTAAACTTTGGAAATGTCGGTGGGTTGTGATACAGAGCAGAATCTCCCCCGGGAGCTCGCCGTGGCCTCTTTTATAATTTCGAGTTCGCTCTCCTGAGCCACGCTATCCGCAAACTGGGATCATACAGAAGTGATGTGGTAACCCTTGAACCACGTATCCATCACAATAAGCCACATTGGGCAGCACCATCTACGTGGCAGCATGCAGCGCCAATAAGACATGTAGCGCGCAGCAATAGGTGCATTTGCCAGCAATCATGCGCTGTTGTTCAAACATGCAGAATCCTGCAGCAACTAGCATCCAATAGGTTTCGCAGATATGACTCGCCTGCGACTCGCTTGTTAGTTCCGCGGCCCGCAAGGCCTCTTCCCCCTCTTCATTTGGCCATTGGGCGTTATTAACTCGCCACTTCGTCCAGGCTTGTCAGTTTTACGAGCAGAAGTCTCACGCATCCATGGAACATATCACATTATGTGAAAAGGGTTCAATCGTCGCCACAGAGGGGCCTGTAGACGCCCGTCTGCGTTTCTCTCCTGCGTCGAAGTCCACCGGTGCCTGCACACAAGTCGTGCAGCTAATGCCGCTCCTGAGTTCTTCACGCCTCAGGTGGAGATGGCGATGCAGGGATAATGTTGAGATGCCGTACTTTTCATCACGGAGTCCAAGAGCGATAAAGTATTACTTATGGTAGTCCGATGGTCTGGATCAGATACTACTAATAATTGCTTGAATCTTCCTCTACAAGACAAGACTAACAAGCTCTGCGAGAAAGCATCATCTGCGAGAATCGACATGCGTTCATGCCGGTTACCCTCGAAGTACTCCGTACATGCGCCAAACGAAACGACAATGTGGCCCGGAATGACTACGCGCGAGGAAGCGTGGTGTGACAGGCTGGGTTCTAAGCGCTGATGCGAGTATGCTGCCACAAAGAGACATATATGCGCGGTTCGAAGGAAACAGCTGAATGAATGATGTTGACTCTTCGTCCCTGTACATTGTTTCGTGGCTTTGTAAAGGGCAAATGACAAGCCCTGCATGGTCATTGGGTCACTACCTTAGGCAGCAAAGAACCAGCACGTGCTCAGCACAAGGCTGCGGGCAGTCGAGACAAGATGTCGGTGATGTCCAATTTTGCATGCCCAGGCGGGGGGGGGATGCAAAACACACCGCCGCCCATCACCTACAGTCCAAGTGTCAGACTGGCGGTGTTTTCTGCAACCCGCATGGAAGAAGATCTGCCCCTGCTCACTCATTATGCGGATCTCCCTGCGTGGCTCCTACTGACCCATCCTGACTGATGAACCATGAACTTGCCAACATGACTTGCCTGGACACTGATACCTAGCCAGCCGTTATCGAATTCATTGCAGTCATCCTGGTAGCGGCATGGCCCGGTACGTTTCAAAAGCTATAATTCGAGTTTTTCCGCAGTTCTCGAGGCCTTAAGGCTATTTTGGAGCACCTACTGACCGTGGCTTGCGTACTCCGGCACGGAGTCGGGCATGCTAATAAATTCGTGATTGTGGGCACCGTGATGCGGACCGAAGTATTGCCAGCCCAGCATCTCTGTATCCAACAGTTGCATTATCCAGTGATGAGAGTGTCAATAACCCCAGGTAATATAGTGGAAATCTATGTATTCTATTTCTAAATCTCAAGAGTTTGTGGTGACGACGAGACTCATGTGGTTTGAGAGCGGCTGGTTTTCTGAGTGTCGCCCGCCTCGCATGATATAATCTCTGCGTCACGAGTGGAAACAATCGACATAAATGATGCTATGGTATGCTGACACAACCGCTCTTAGGAACGTACAGCCTCTAGAGATAAATTCGCGAGGTCCAAACCAACTCCTTCAATCCTCATGTGAGCGGCTTTATCACTAATTCAAAGAGCAATTACGCTGCCTTTGTTGCTGAATACACGTTTATCCCGCCATGGGCATCCAACATCATGGTCACAATTTTCCCACTTGTTTTGCATCGTGCAGTATCCCTAGCTGTTTCAATGCGTCACTACCGGAGAAGCTGAATGCTATTCGCAACGCGGGATTCGACGGGATCGAGATGTCTATGCCAGATATCCTGGCATACAGCGAGCATCTCAATGGAGAAATGCTCAATGAAGATGACTTTGGTGGCATTGCCTCTGTATCCACAAAGATACGAGACCTTGTGGAAAATTTGGGCCTTCGTATCGTCATGTTACAGCCATTCTCCAGATTCGAAGGATGGTCGAAATCAGCACATTCCGAAGAGCGAGTGGCAGCCTTCCGGCGGGCTCGTGGATGGATAAGAGTCATGGAATCTTTGGGAACAGACATGCTACAGGTAAGAGTTGTGACGAGCAGTGGGTGACGGAGTACACAGAGCTCACGATATGGGTCTTGCCTAGGTTGGATCATCGGACGCTGACGGAATCTCCTCGTCGTTGGATGACCTGGCCGCAGACCTGAGTGAGCTGGCCGACCTGTTAGCAGAAAGGGGATTTCGACTTGCGTACGAGAACTGGTGCTGGGCAACACATGCCCCATCGTGGAAGGATGTGTGGCAAATCATTCGGAGAGCGAGCCGCCCGAACATCGGCCTTTGTTTGGACACTTTCCAAACTGCGGGAGGGGAATATGGTGACCCAAGCACAGCGTCTGGAGTCATTGAAGAAGTCGGAAGAGATGAACTGGATGCGCGATGGAAGCACAGCATGGCGGAGATGGCGAGTGCCATTCGCGGCGACGAGATCTTCCTGCTTCAGATCTCGGATGCATACAAGATGACCCCGCCTTTATGCAGCGACGGGGATAAACCCAGGTGTGCCTGGAGCCATGATTACCGTCCACTGCCCTTCGATGGAGGCTATTTGCCGATCCAGGATGTGCTGGGTGCTGTACTTCGCACTGGATTCTCGGGTTGGCTCTCGATCGAGGTGTTTGACTCGAAGCCGAAAGAAGGGATGTCGATGGAAGACTTTACGAAAGCTGCCATGGAATCCTTAAAGCGTCTTTTAGATGGAGTATAAGCGTTTGTGGCCCAGAATCACCAATTGAACGGCGGAGTGCTTACCTTGTAGCACCATGAGGTTTCAGTTTACCGCGGCTTTTGCAAGTACCGAGGGCATCCAGCATGTCGATGCGCCATACCGGGGCGTTCGCCTACTCTGTAACGATGGATTGTGCTAGTCCGGTCAAGCTCACACGATGCAATATGCGTCGTTGACACCATGCGAGATGGCCATCTTTGGTTAGCTAGCTCTCAGGTGACGAACGCTGGGAATTATATTTGCGAATGCCGCTCCCTTTGGTTATTGAGAGTGTGGCCATAGGCAGTGCTTCAATCTACAACTATTGCGGTAAGCTAGCAGCAGGTGGCTCAACGTTCCTTCATCGGGTCACTCAGCTTAGTGCGGCGTGCTTCCACTACATACATTGCAAGCATCGCAGCTCAAAGCCGACCGAGGTTTAATCCCATACAGAAAATTTCTTCCTCAAGCATTGCCTCGATTTCCATTTTACGCCCTGAGTCGACATGGTACATACCTAGGTAAGGTACCAAGGATATCGGCAAATAAGTGCTACGTGTCACCGAGAGCTGCAAACATTGGTGCTGGCGTACTGGTGACGTCAGCCATTGACCGCTGATGAGGTCGTCGCTAAACATGCCAGTTGCCAGTTCTTAGATTGATGCTGGAGTAACGACATGAATAACACAGACAGTCCTGAAGGTTCTCTCGCGCGATCCCCCTACAGAAATCACTTACGCATGCGTTCGGTCAAAGCGACCACGTCGTAGCTGCTGGAAATGCGCAGTCGTACGCGCCGCATTTCGACGGCAATTACTCACGCCATCCTGGATGGTAAAGATGCCGAAACGAGTCATCAGAAGCGAGCAGCTTGCGTGCAGCTGCCACGCTCTATGCTCAGATTCTTCTACTTATGGCGTTTGGAGCTGATGCTGTTCCGACCTAACGATTTCCTAGCCCTAAGACGAGAAGTGTGGCAGATAACCGATGAGGCGTATACACAATCCTTCCACACACAACACAATGTTCCGCGTCCGGTGCCTGAAGAGGAACAACACGCGCCGGCCCTTGTGCCGATGGGAGCCCTCGGGTACAGTGGCTCTACGTTCTTCAAGACTGCGGATGGAAAATTCCTCGTCAAGTCATTGGATCGACACTTCGAACACCAGTTTTTCATGCATGAACTGCTTACACCGTACATAATCCACATGTGGGAAAACCCTGGCAGTCTCTTGGTGCGAATTACCGACCTCCTCTGTGTTCCATATCCTACACTGGGCGGGTTATTGGGCTTGGAGCCAACGCATCACGTTGTGATGGAGCATCTCCTCTATGGCATCGAGACAGATGGTGATACGGTTCGCTATGAGACGTATGACCTGAAACCGGACGATTATTTCTTCCCTGAGCGTGACCTTGCGGATGGCAGACTCGCGCCGCAAAGCATCAAGAACAGGCTGGTGGATCATTTCCCAGATCAAATCCAGGTATCACAGCAGGCGACGAAGGATTTGATGGAATTGTTGGATACGGATACCTCATTTCTCGCCGAGTCAAATGTCTTGGATTACTCTTTATTCCTCGTGCGTTATCCAAGAAGCGGAGGATCGCTTTTCGATGTGGCAGAGATCTCGTCGGCTGAGAGACAAGCAGGCTCTTGGAGAATGGGCGTTGTCTCTGCTGATGGACAATGGGTCTATCGCGCTGTTTTGCTGGACTTCTTCTGGGCTCGACATAAGTTCCGTGCCAAGGCCATGGCTGGCATTGTCACAGCGTTCAACACATGGGCTGGATATGGACCGATGACAATTACCACAGAGCCTTTCGAGTATCAAAGGCGTTTTATGAAGATGGTCCAGAAGCTGGTTGGTGACAACGGGGCGGAAGAAGGACATGATGCTGGACCGAGCGCGGATTGCTGATTCTGACACCCTGTAATCAATTGCGGCCTACTACCTGAGGAAGAATGGGCTTTGGTTACCGACTTCCCCGTTTTCCACCTTTGTTGAGGTCGACTGACAGAAGGCCGAGTCATATGGAGCAGTGATTATTTGTATGGGATGTCGAATTGAAGTAATCGCAAAGCACAAAGCCGAGCTTGAATTGAATCTAAGTTCTCATACGCCAAAGCGTCTATGCTTTCGTCACACTTGCTGTCACGTGGCGAAGCTGATTCTACAGACGCTCTTTTAGAAGTGACTTGCCAAAATCGCTGGCACTAGATTCTTGTTTACCCGTGTCATGAGAAATGATGAAAATACTCTGTAGCAGTTCCCTGTATCGGTACCTAGTGTCACTCCAGGTGAACTTGGATTTCTCTGTGATTAAGCGATGGTGTGTTTATCTCTGAGGTGGGCTTAATGCTACCGCGGGGTGGCAGAACTAGTAGAAATACAATTAAAGAGACAAACTAGGTATTTAGGGCTATCGTTAGATGTGTTGTCTTCGAATACCCATGGCGGCACAGATCCAGCACCCAGCTGGTCAATAATATATCGTCATACAAAGCAGAGGTGAGTACGGAGAATGACCATGATCGAAGGTAGCGCTAAGAAGTACTAGAGGCCGAACGGGGGCGGGCACCCGTTGCTTAGGTATCGCAAGCTGCACATGTATTTCTGTGATCCGATAAAACAACTTCAATAGATTGACAAATCCAGTTCATGCTGATGAAATGACGACGGCATGATTTAGAGTCGAGGCAAGTTTATGTCATTAGATACCTAACTAATCAGGACAATGCACTTCCAGGCTGCTAGTGATCGACACAGCTCGACGCTCATCAGCTACAGAAACGGCATGAATGACTTCATTGGATCAGAAATGGTTGAGCAATGCTCTCGCCCGTGGCTGATGCTGGAGCTTATATTAAGTCAATGATATGGCATGGGTTGATGCCTCAATTGACCTACCTATACAACTTCGCAGTCAACCTGTTATAACGCGATTAATATGTCGAGATACCGCGACTCTTGTGACTATAGAAGTGATGATGAGTATCGCTACAGCTCCTCTCATACACCACCACTGCGTCGGTACCCCAAGCTTCATTGCGGTACAGACCAAGAACAACCCAGAGCTGTTGTGCGTCCAGAGAGGGTACGCGAGATCGATTATCGCGACAGGCCAGCTGGACGGCGATATGACGACTACGGTGACAGGAGCAAGCATGGTGCAGCAAGACATAATCGTGAGGGTCGACCTTGTCGACAACGTGGTCGTTCGTTGCACACCGAGAATGATGTTGAATACCGACGAAGAGGCGACCGTCACCGCTCCAAAGCCAATACCCGTACTCGAAGCGAGCACCGCCTAGTAGAGGCAGCAACTGCAGGTCTGGCTGCCGGTGTTACAGAGGCCGTGCGAGCACGTCATGATCCAAACAGGTCTCGACGAGCAGTTACGGCAGCTGTCAGTGCCGCAGCTGTCAATGCACTCGCTAGTAATGGAGACGAAAGGAAAAGGGGGCGACATCTTGTGGAAAGTGCTGTCAGTGGGCTATTGATTGATCGGTTAGCCAACGGTCGTTCAGGAGGTTAGGTATGCTATGGCAAATTGACTTTCTAATATCCTTCTTTGTGAATATCGTCTACGTTCGTCGCAGTACTGGGTCGTAGTGACTATACTTGAAGAGCGCAGACATCATATGCTCACATAATTTGGATAGCAAGATCTGCTAAGGGTTCGCGTCTTCTTATTGCTGTTTTTCATCTGATACAGCATCCTGTATTGAGTCGTCGAGTCAACTCCTTCGTTAGGATCCGTTGATCCGTAACGCGGATTAGCATCAGCAGCCCATCGGCCTCGTGAGAGGAGTGGAAGTGGACATGACGTTGCAAACCATGGTCCTAGGTGTATTGCAATTTGAATACTCTCACGACGAACCGCGTTGCCGGACGATCATCATAATCACGGTTGTTGTGGATGCTGGGGAGGCCACAAACGCTAGTCCATTCTCAAATAGTGACCGGACAGTATATATATCGCTGGAAGATGCGAATTGCTCTAAATGCTTGACGACGTCGTAAGGTACACCGGTTGCTCGTTGTCGCTTGTCACTGCAAGTTCACGCCTTTGGTATCATACGCCAGGTGAGCTACTCTGATAGCGAGCGATAACTAGGTACCAATGAGAAAACGAACCGCACCACACGCACTGTGAAAGTCGAAGACGTTGACCCCAATGCGAATTAACTAGTTGCTGAAGTCATAAAACGCAGGATATTCGGGATTGAGAACCAGATGTTGAGGATCTAGTCCACCCCGGACTATGAATCTTCATACAATGTCACAACGACTTAGGGCAATATTCTGCGTAATCACCTTTGCAACTGACTGCTAGTACTTCTACTGCTTCAATCAACTTTGTCAGTACTCTGTTCATGGCTTCAAGAGTTGCTGCCCCGCCGAAAGCCGCTGTCGGATTGGAAGCACACCTACGATCTCCCCCGAACTCCGGTAGAATGCCACCGGGAGCCGCCACCAATACCTTCTGCGGCGAGCCGATGGACAGGCATGAGATATTGCGCATCACAAGAGGCTTAGCCAAGCTCACAATTCCATCTACAGAGGCCGTTGTTGTTACGCTAGAACAATCAGAGTGGTAGTGTTCCTGGTTGGGGAGGTGACCAACTGTACCAATGACAGATCGCAATGCATTTGCATGCCTCCCATTCATGTGATATCCAGTCTCCTACACTGCTAATGAGCTGGGTTACTCTAGAGTACATAGCGGAAGTTGGGATTCTCCTGATCCGTCAAATCCTCCCAAGCGTGTACCAGTCGCTCATCTCGAGCCTCGCGCACCCCAGAAGCGGCTAGGTTATCTCGCCTTTTATTCTCCCTTGAAAGGTAGAGTCGTAAGACAAGAAGCACAATTACAAGCAAGCTATAGCACCCAAGATGGGTAGCAAAGGCTATGAAATATCGAGGTGCATCCCAAGACAGGAAGACCTGGGGGCCTGCGAAGAGTTAGCGAATTGCTCAGTAAAATTTGATTCTTTGTTCCAGAACTTACCAATCGCGTTGCCAGTTGCCCATGAGATGAAGTTGAGGGCTACAGCTGCACTCTTCTTGGTTTGTCCGGCAACATTCCGCGACAGCATCGACAGTGCCAACGTCTGAGCCGCCCAGAACGACATGGTAATGTTATAGCATACAACGAGACCAATCTTCTGGCTCCTTGTATCGAGGGGAACTGTCATGAGGCAAATCGTGCCAATGAATGACCTGTTTAAGGCTCAGTCAGTTGTCCAAACGACGACAGTGATTCATGAGCTATGAGGCGACTTACGGGATGATGAACACGGTCATAATGTAGAGATTCTGATTTGTTCGCTTCACCAACCAGGTTGAACCCAGGAGCACGATGATGATGTAGAAACCCAGGACCATGGCCAGAAGCTGAGTCTGCAGAACAGTGAATCCCATGCTTGAGATGATGATACCCTGGAACGCGCCGAGCCCGGAGGTAGGCAGAGTAGTGCATAGCTGGACCAAGCAATATCCCCAAATCTGAGGGTCCTTGAGCGCTTCGATGAATTGGCTCTTCTTCCATTCTCGGTTTTGAATGCCCGTCTGGTTGTCGCGAACTCTTTCGATCATGAGGCGCTTCTCCTCTTCAGTGAAGCATTTGGCCCGCATCGGCGAGTCCGGCATCCACCACCCAACGAAGAGACCAAAGACGACAGAGACGACTCCGTAAGAGAGAAACAGCCACTTCCAGGACTGTAAAGGCCCTGTGGTTATTAGGCTGAAGCAGTAAGCCAGAAGGCCGCCGACGATTTGTTGAGCGCCATTCATCATGTACCTACCATCAAGGTGGTTAGCCAGCTATCGTATACAGCGCTACCATTGATGGAATCATACCAATAGGCCACTCGCGCAGCTTGCTCCTCTCTTCTGTACCACATCGCAGATAAGACAACAAATGATGGTTGACACACCGACTCAAAGAGACCGAGCAGCGTCCTCACAACAACAAGGCCGGTAAAGTTGGTACATGCGGCAGTGCAGGCCAACACTGTGCCCCAAGCCATGATGTTGAAGCTGAGATATTTTGCAATCGGGACTCTCGCAATGATGTAGTTCTGTGGGTATTCAACGACGAGGATGGTGATGAACACGCATGTTGTCAACCAATTATACTAGATCAACAGACTTCGTTAGCGAATGACTGTATTGAGACGTCCGGCTTGTCCAGCAACTCACGTCTTGCCCAACCAGATGGGTGTCGGACTTTATACCCATTATTGAAGCAAAGGACATTGTCCCCTTATCAATAGCCTGTAGGAAGTACGTTGAGATCATGACCGTGAGGATACGCCGGTCAATCTTGCGGCGCAATTCATTGTTCGTCTCCGGGCTGATGGTGATTCTGGCCTCCGATATGTATTGAGCGAGCTCCTTGTCCACTCGCCTGTAGTCAGTGTGATCCTTGTCGATTTCATGAGACAACACCGCCTCAACATTGTCCTCGATTTCATTCACGCTCGGGCTCGGCTTTGGCGGTGACATCTCAGCAAGAAGGTGCAATCGTCGCTACTCTCTGCTCAGACGTTGCGGTGAGTTGGTCAGAGACTGCAAGGCTCGTGTCCTTGTGCTGCTGATTGCAGGCGCAGGGAAAGCTATCATTTTATCTCATTGTAGAATCCAGCAATACTGCGGCATGCCGACAGATGCCAAGAGCTTCACCCCGCAGATTGGGAATAGAATCTGGGGTCACCCCAGAACTAGCAGACTTCCCCAAGTTCCCCTCGTGGGAACTAGATTAAGATGTGTTACGCTGGGGCAGACGAAGCTGCTTTCAGCACTCGCGTTGATTTACACCGAGCCCGAAGGGGGTGGCGTACTAGCGGAATCCTCCAAGAGATGGAACGCCAAGGGGCCGTCTGATAGCTTGGGTCGCGCCCTCAAGCTACCTACTTGTATTGTACTGTGAAGGCCTTCCCGTGGCGTCTGCGGGGCAACTTTCAGCTAGAAGCAAGCTATGGGCAGCATTCCATGCCCCCCAAGATCCCCGTGGGTCGTCCTCGCTTCGAAATGAGCCGAGCCGAGCGTGGCAATCCGCAGATACTGGGGCTTCACCGACGGGCGATCTCTTCCGAGCCAAGGTCGCGCTCCAATATGCCAATCTTCCAGCAACTTACATAAAGTGCCAGTGCATGGCCTGGGCTGGCAACACCTTGTTAACATTAGTCCGAAAGGATCTCCTTGAATTCATTGATATCTCCGGCTTCCCCGGCTAAACCTCTCGCAATAGGCTAATCACTATGCCGCTCACCGCTCATGGATTCGATTCAAGGGAGATACACTCCAAGATCCAGCTTCTCATCGATGGACTCGTCAACATCAGGGACGAGACGGGGGAGTTTCTCATGACTCTCGCGGACGGCCGCGTGATAGACACCAAAGGATGGAATGACTGGGAGTGGACGCATGGCGTTGGACTCTATGGAATATGGCACTACTACCAGACGACTGGTGATGCCAAATATCTCCAGATCATAGAGGATTGGTTCGGAAACCGCTTTGCCGCGGGTGGCACAACAAAAAACATCAACACCATGGCAGCCATGCTCACTTTGGCCTATGTGTATGAGAAAACCAGGAATCCGACGTACCTCCACTGGCTTGATAGCTGGGCGGAGTGGGCATACCACGACTTGGAGCGAACAAAATATGGAGGCATGCAGCACATTACATACTTGGAGGAGAACGACCAACAGTTGTGGGACGACACGCTTATGATGACTGTACTGCCCCTGGCCAAGATTGGTCTCGTTCTGAATCGGCCTCACTACGTCAACGAAGCGAAGTACCAATTTCTGCTGCATATACAGTATCTGTTTGACTCCAGGACGGGCCTCTTCTTCCATGGCTGGTGTTTCAAAGACGGTGGCCACAACTTTGCCTCTGCAAGATGGGCACGTGGAAATAGCTGGCTCACCATCGTGATTCCAGAGATTATTGAGCTATTGGATCTGGCTCCCAATGATCCGTTTTGCGTTCATCTCAAATCTACCTTGGTTGCCCAGTGTGAAGCCTTGAAGGTTCTCCAGTCACCGTGTGGGCTTTGGCGGACTCTATTGGATGTGCCAGAAGAGGAAGGTTCCTACTTGGAAGCCAGTGCAACGGCTGGCTTTGCCTTTGGCTTGCTCAAGGGTCAACGCAAGCACTACCTGCCGAAAGAGTACCAAGACATTGCGTTCAAGGCGATACAAGGTGTTTTGGACAACATCAATCCCAAAGGAGAATTACTAAACACGTCATTCGGGACAGGCATGGGATCGGATTTGGAGTTCTATAAGAAGATTCCAATCACGCCCATGCCATATGGGCAGGCGATGGCCATCTTAGCTCTTGTTGAGCATCTGAAGATATTCCTCTAGAACATTACTAGAATATATTGAGAAGTCTGTTCAACTGGGATTCGAACCTTTCAACGTACACTCAATCTAGTCAAGTGTCTACGTGCCGTGCAGTTGAACCAAGGGTCCATACTTTCTATGTTTCATCAACTCTCTTGCAGCAATGCGCTTCCACGGAGAATCATGTTGCTCATAGTTCAGTACTGGTATAGCAGATAGACTGAGTATACCGGATTTCAATCCAGCTACGGCATAAGTCTACTGTAAAGAGATTATCGTAGGATACTAGCTTTGAGATCTTTTACCTGTATAAATCACTGCTCTGCTATGCCCTTTTATTAACAAGTATATCTCGAAGTAAGGGAAGCGGAGAGAAAATGGATCCAGCTATCCACAGCCGCTTGAACAATGATATTAGCTGAAGGAAGCAGAAAAAAAAGTCGGTCTCAACAAGGCGTGGCTAGGTTCTTGAATTAAGGTAGGTAGGCATAAGAAGAGTCGGCCAGATGTATAAGAGTGAGCACTCTCCTGTTAGGGGGAAACCTCTAATCGATCCATTGCTTGGCTCGCTTTCAATCAGCCCTCTAAACGTCCGTGACTAGCCTATGAAGTCAATGAAAGACAGTTGAAGGGACTTGTCTTGCTTATCCTAGGGTCTCATCCTGGCACCGTCTCAAAATGCACATGATGTCGCAGGTATCTCGCATCATAACACGTCAATGTCATTCTACAACCGCACGTTTCACAAGCTTTCGAAACCCCATGGGTTTGCAAAGCTTCGATTGAATGAAAATTCACTCAAGGCAGCATTCAGATTGCACCAGTCCTGATAAAGGAAGATTAGGCTCGCAAACTATTGCCTGACTTACGCAAGGTAACATCCTGGTAATGGGCACTTCGGCTGCATACTGCAGGTTATAAGTTCAACACTACTTAAGTTCTTGCTATCTGTAACAGTTATATAGGAGAACAGGAGTAATATTGTAACAATCTGTAGCAAACATATATTGGAAACTTATTATGAAGCTTAGAACAAAATCGTTCGTAGAGGGATAGAGACAGTGTACTTGATGCAATCACACGCAACGCCATCTCGACTACAGAGGATCCCACGATCACGTCGTTCACCCATGAAGCAATGTGTCTCCTTGTTGCCTCGCATCCAATGAGGCCCTGTTCCAAGGGCCGAGTAGCAAGAATGTTGGCCACCCTAGAAGACCACATGACGCGAATCGTCATACAATTAGTAATCGTGGGAAACTTTGTAGTATCTTGATCGATTGTTTAGTCTGTACATACCTACCTATCTCGCAAACGACGACCGGACTTTGCACATCTGTTTTGCCTAAAACAACTAATGTTCTCCTTTTCTGGAGGCTATCATTTATCCGATTGGCGCAATATCGTGCCGTGACGCTCATGATCACTGGCGTCCAAAAGCAATTGACCTTGAATCTCCTCAAATGTGTGAAATCTCCATTTGTTATTCACGTCGCTTGGGCTTGGAACATGCTTCACGCCCCGCCTTATAGAGGCGATACTACGCTGATCGGATAGATATTCGTCCCGTCAACACTCTGAGTCTTTTCTCTTAAGGCCGACTTCCATGCCGCTAAGTGTATATATATCGTTCCCAAGGAGCTTCAAGCGCTATGCCCTTAAGCAACTGAATCAAGAAGACCGTCGTTTCCCCTCCCCGGCTTTGAATCATATTGAGTCATAGCTTGCCATCTCATCGACCTTCTGTCAAGATGCAGAAAGTTGTAAGTAGATAACGGGTTTCCGTCTTGCTTCCGTTTCTCTTTCCTTGCGTGTACCCACGACCCTAACGAGCCTCGATAGCTTTTCTTTATTCTTTCCGCTTGCCCAGCTGTCTTCGCGCAGGTTCCGGTGCTCTTCAATGCCTTTACCGACGGAAGATGCGCTGGTGGTATAGTAGTCGGAACTACCATTGTTGAACCTGGCGACTGCACCAGCTCCACGACCGCGTTTGCCAGTGCTCAATACAGGGGGATACAATTCGACAACGTGGAGCAACCTGTGGAGTTCTACAGTGACGAGAACTGCGTTGATCAGATCAAGGGGGTGTCGGTTGAGTTAGGTGATGGGTACAACTGCTTTACCTTCAACGATGGCCAGGCGAAGAGCGCAAAGTGGGTTGCGTGAGGGCTTGAAGTATCGACCAGGTTCCCGCGAGTTAGTATACGGTTGGAGTGGTAATGTTACCAGCTTAAACACAGGGGAAGGTTAATCAGGTACTATGAATAGTTCTTTGCTTTGAATAAGTTAAGTGGTTGTTTAAGATACTATTACAGCTTGGTGACGGACTGCAATTTAGGAGACACCGTGAGTTGATTCAAACACGCTACTGGGACTTACCATAAAGGGAAGGACCAAAGGACCTCGCACCCTCGACCCGGGATATAAGTACGAAATTGGTAAGACAAAGGTACCTAGGTAAGGTACCTAGGTAGGCAGCCCTAAGAGAAAGTAAATCACCTCGCCAGGCGGGGCGGTCCTCTTTCACCGCCTTACGAGAGCAACAATAATACAAGTGGCAATAATGAACTGCAGGCGTCTGTGGCAAGCGTTCATTTAAGCATACCTACAGACATTAGTAGCATTGCCGAATTAATATGTCTTTTCCTTCTTATAATAAGTGGGGCGTGATAGTAGGATTCGATCAGCGCTTGGGAGTTACATGACATAAGGTACCTACTTGCAGGTATGAGTCCTCTGAGTCAGTCCAGCACTAAGAAAAAGGGTTAATTTTTTATTTTATTCTTTTCACCAACAAATCTCTCGCTATAGGGATATGATACTCTCACAAAAAATACAAGAACTCAGCAGAAAACGAAACCGGTGACATGTGGCAGTAGGCCAAGCGAATATGGAGAGCCACTCCCTCGAAGGTCTCGCGCAGTTCTTCCGCCCTCCTAGTACGAGCCTGTGTTGCGGAATCATTTACATCTGCTGCCAATGGATCATCCACGACAGTCATGTTCGACAAGACTATCACCAGGCTATAGGGGGTGCCGTCGATGATATACTTCAGCAAATAAGGATGGGCGAAATATCGCCTGAAATAGCCGCTCGAAAAGCGCATCAAATGCGCAATCAATTATTCCATGCGATGCGGCACAAGACCTCGCCGATTGGGCTGCTGGTAGCTCACACAATACACGCAACAGCGCGTCCGTACGAATACTTTGTGGAAAAGAATGCGCTGTCAATGTTTGGAACGCCATCCATAGAGTTGGGCACAAAACAGGCAGAGGAGGTTGTAATGCATACAATCAACAGCGCTAGACGTCCGAGCAATGCTGTTACTAGTATCAGTCGGCTAGCAAGCCTCTTCTGCAAAGGCATCATTGTTACTATTGCAGCTACGTCTTTTTATTCTGCATTAATGTCAGAGGACGGGCTGAATGACATAACTAGACTGATTGCCCTGGGCTCATGCTCCGCCGTTGTAGGCAATCTGGGCATGGTCTCCACGAGCATGTACATGTCATGGGGAGGCGCAAGAGGTAGAGAAACATGCTATCAGAATCCTCATCTATGAACATAACTAACGTAGCGAAGAGCAGTAATAAAACCATGATGTGATCTTAATATTCCCATTCAACCAAGGTTGCGCGGCCAAGCCCTGCTCCTGTCACAACGTGCCATTGCTGGTGACCCGGAGGTCGCCATACGCAACTCGACTGCCGAATCAAACTTTATATCACAGACACGATTGACTTTAGTCTCCGAGAATGTCTCATGAACACTCGACATTGTGGATAGATGTTCTCTTTTTCACTAGCTACTGGTCGACAAAGACCATCCAGGTGCTTTATAGTATCGCTGGCAACAATCCATCAGTTGCTCATTTGCGGTCTACCGACCTACGACAGATGACTAAAGTAGACACAGACTCCGCCAACCGGGAACCACACCGTCGCAGATCGTTGTTGAAGCCGGGCCATAAAACCCTTACAGGAACGATGGGTTTGCGTTCGTGAGAAGCTGCACAAAGTAGGCTTGGAACCAAGCACCAGCTTGGGGCGCCGGTTGCAAGGCATCTGGGAGCGCACAGTGGGAGTCAAATCGCGGCGCACTGCTGTCGCTGGTGCCGTCACACTCGCCGCCTGGCTTGACCCAGACAAACGAATCCAGCAACGAGTCTCCGGTGTCTGAGGATGGGCGAATACCAAATCCGGTGCCTATAACATTGCACCAGTCTCCCCACTGTTGCTGCCCGGTTGGCTGCTTGCCAGATCGACCTTGATCAGTGATGAAGAAGGCGTTGGACCAGCCGTGATTGGCAAGAAGAGGTCCAATGGCATGGATATACAGCTTCTCGTTGTAGACAGCGTTGCCTTGCGTGTATGATGGGGGGCTGGTAATGTTCCACCCGTTGTAGTTGGCGACATTGGTTGCCAATCCGCGAAGAGCTCTCGGCGACGACGCATTCTTGTAAACATTTGCAAACAGCTGAGCGGCCGGGTCTTGGTTTGCCGGCCAGCCAAGCCATCCTGCATGGCCAGCATCCAAATACATGGCGACATTCGGAAGATTTAGCTGTGTGATGGCGTAGTTGATGCACTCAAGGTAGGCTGACTGAGCATTCGCACACTTGGGAGTACCGAGGTTGGTCACCAGATTGGCAAGAGAATCGGGCTCTAGAAGGGGGCACCACCATGGTAAGCATAAAGACAAGATGGCGGAGGGGGTCACTGGAAATTCGTACCAATAACCAGGAGGGTTCGGATATCGGAATATTCCACCACAATTTGACGAATGGTATCGATATAGTTCTTGTACTTGGCGACGCCACCATCGGCAATGGAGTATTCGCCATTGGAAGCAAGGGCAGCGCAATCACGATCGGGCAAGTCATATACCACAAACTGCCCAGCATAGTTACCGCCATTCTTGTTGGCGGTGCGGATGTCGGCCAAGGTTTGCTCCATGAGAGGGGTCTTGTCCAAAGTATCTCTGCAGAAAATTATAAGTATCCAGGAACATAGTGCCTTGGTCTGGGAGGACTTACAGCCACATGAAAGAGGGAACCTTTGCGACAGCTGCTGCTGCAGTGGCCATGGCTCCAGTCAAGCTAGGGATAGCGAGGCTGCTAACTTCAGAGGCGTAATATGCATTCGCCCAAGGAGTGACCCCAACGAAGGGGTTGCCTGAGTACGTAGCTGTTCCCGACCCGACTGGAGGCACCCTCGTAGTGGTAGAACCAGGTGGAGGCGTCGCTGAGCTCGATCGGGAGGTTGTGGAGGATACTCGCGATGTTGTCGATGAGGCGCGCGTGGACGAGCTTGAGCTTGCAGCTCCGGGGAGACATTGGGAGTAATAGTCGTTGGAGTAGACGCATGTACTTCCGGAAGCACAGCAGGTTGGACCCGACCAGTTCTGGCCACCACATTGGCCCCTTGACGCAACTCAGTAATTGGGTTTCCTGGGAGGTTGCAAATATTTACCAGACGCTTGAGCAAGCTTGCCGCTCCTCTAGAGGCACGCTAGCTGCCAATGTAGCCAGCGTAGCCAGCGTAGTGAAAATGCCGACGATCATGTTGCAAAACTCAGAGGATAATTTTGAAAGCCTCTTGAGGTGAGCCGCTGTCAGTCCAGGTTGCGCTTCTTTGCAGGGTCACAGTCCCCCTTTTATACAGGTCATGTCCTTGGCTACCGTGCGCTGAAGCATTGTCACGATGTAGTATTCGGGAACGCAGGATAAAGACTGGAGACTTCGCAATACTGTATAGCCTTGAGTGGCGGCTAATGAACTTCATCCCCGCCTGGCTGTATATTACCCAATAAAGAAGCTGGTTGAATGCAACTCCAATATGTGGAGTGTAGCATTTTGCGTAGAATAGCCTTGTTATACGGCTAATCAAGTGTATATGTCAGGTGTGGTGTTGCGCTGAACCCTGAATTAGTAGGAAGAGTAGAAATGCAAGGAGAGAGATGACTTTCCAGCCAGAAAATAGGCTCTATTTGAGGCTAATGAACTGTGGCCTGGTTCTTTTTCACATTAGCGCGTGCTACACAGGCAATATGACATGTTGTTGATTTAAAGAGGAGAGTGTAGGTGAAAATAGCCGTTGACAGAGGTTCTGCTACAATAGCCATGCAGTCTCTAGTCTGTCTTGGATTTGCTTGCCTTACATACCTACCCCAGGTTCAGTGTCTATCCTATCTCAAGTATCCTACAATAGCCTGGGAGCCTAATAGGCTGAGACCAGCTCTCCTGGGATATATCACGACATAGTTAGGGTTATGCTAGCATTTCGTGAATGTTGCTCTATACACACGCACAGAGAAGGAAAACGGAAAACGCCTCCGAACAACTACCTGATATGCGCCATGACTTTCAATTCGTAGCAAATGGTTCTTTTGTTTAGTACTTAACATTCTCCTGTAGTTCTGGTACTAAGGTGCCATGCTGGTTGTACTACTCCTTTATGTTACCTGAGACTAGAATGGTAGATATTGGAGTTAGGGAGAGCATGACAAGCGCATTCAATATGGCTTGTTTACACATCCAACCTAGTCTAAATGTACGACGTCTACTATAGAGCACACGCATTTTATATATCTAAGGAAGGCAATTTATTAGATAGAAAAAGAGCTCTTAATAGAAAAATACCTGCCTACATAAGCTTAGGTATTTGTGTAGTAAAGTTGTTTTGTTAATTACGCGCAGCCAGAAATAATAGATCTGCCAACACATTGACTTGCAATAACATAGGCTCCCGAGAATAAGATCGGGGTCTATAGTAAGCAAGCTGGCCTGAGCTCGTGGCCCCAAGGGAGGCACAGTCCATCCAGTACACTTAGACTCGAAGATTTCAGCCTTTACCTGGACTCTGAGCTCCAGTCTCCCCCAACCATCCATACTTCGCTCTCTATGAACAACCCTATTGCTTCATTGTATCACTCTAAAGGCTGAGTGAAGATCAAGACAATGTCCCATTGACACAGGGCTTGAATTTGGATGGTACTCGGATTCTTCACGTGCCCGAACTCGTGCGGTGATGGGCAAGTCATGCATCCGGCAGTACTTTTACGTCTTTAGTCTATACTATGTATCTCCAGGAGATGAGTGTGTAGAAAGGTAAGTGCTCCATCAAATCTTCCTGACATTAGATCTCTTACACTGGGAATAATCACTGCCCTCGATTAGCAAGAAGATGACACCGGCTTAACCAAACGGCCTCCAACGATTCAGAAAGAACTTGCTGTAAAAGCCTTGCGGAGATGTTTTGTCGAAACCATGCAGTTGCACTGGATGATAGCGTATGGGTATTGATGTTCCTAACTCCTTATTATATACATCGAGGAGTAGACTGTCTTCTATTGCTCATTACTTTTGTCACATTAAGGCGAGTAATGCGATCGTATATCGTCATCACACCTGCAGCTGTTTCTGCTACTATCAAAGAGTACATACATCCGATACTATACGGAACAATGGTCCGACGCAATCGGTCGTATGCTGCCCTAGAATGAATGGAAACGCACAGTCGGCCAGAGTTTTCAAAAGTCCTTGAGGCCAACTGCTGCAGCGGTCACACACAACAGCGCACAAATGGTCCCGTGTTGAACCTACAGAGATAGCAATTCGCTCCTGCTAACTTTAAGGGGAAGCTGGAAACCGATAACAAGTGGAGATTCATTGTCCAGCTCGCGGCACCCAGGCGCTTGGCATGTCGACCTCGGTGTGCTGGTGCGGTCGTAAGCTTTGACAAAAGTGCTGCCAATGCGGGCGGGCTAGACCATTGAGGAGAAAATCTTTCAGACGTCGGGATCATAAAAAGGGCAGCTCTGGGTAAGAACCCTAGATCAGACATCCACTCAAGCTTTCCATTCCAGATAATCACTCCCTTCGTCGCTCATGAGGATGGCGTTTCAGCAATTGCTGCTTGGCGGGGCTCTCGTCGGCTCAGCGATGGCCAGTCCTGGTTCATGTTTGATGCCGCTGAGCTGCCATAACACCACTGCTGTTTCTGATACGTGTCGCTTCGTCTATCCCGGTGGCCAACTCCTTCTTACGCAATTTTGGGACACCAACCCGTCTACAGGGCCTAATAACTCGTGGACCGTCCACGGCCTCTGGTAATATGACTACGTATTTGTTTACCAGATCTGAGCAGCTAAAGTATTAGTGCAGGCCCGACAATTGTGACGGAACCTACGAGCAAAACTGCGACAGTTCAAGAGCGTACACAAACATCACGGCCATTCTGGAAGAATCAGATCCCTCTACGCTGGATTTCATGAAAATATACTGGAAAGACTACCAAGTCAATGATGAAAGTTTTTGGGAGCACGAATTTGGAAAGCATGGCACATGTATCAGCACCCTTGAGCCACGGTGCTATCCCAATTATGAACCCACTGAAGAGGCCGTCGACTTCTTTAGGCGAGCGACCACCTTGTTCCAAACACTGCCATCCTATGATTGGCTTGCTGCCGCCGGCATCTCTCCGTCGACCACTGCGACGTATACTCTGGCCGGAATCCAAGACGCTCTTACTGCGCATCACGGCCAGAACGTCGTCATAAACTGCGCCAAAAACGGTGAACTCAACGAGTTATGGTATCACTACAACGTCCGTGGCTCGGTCCAGAGCGGCACGTTCGTTCCCGTTGAGCCTGTTGGCGCTCCATCTACTTGTCCAAAGACTGGCATTAAGTATTTGCCCAAGTACAGCACTCCTACATCCACAACACCCATTGAGACGGCCACCCATACATCTTCGAGCATGAGCACAGCTACCCGTCCCAGTATACCGTCTGGTGTCCTCACTGGGAAGGGATATTTTTATATCGACACTTCCGGCACAACGAGCGGTGGCTTTCTGATCAGCCGTGGAACTTGGTACCGCGATAACGGCGGTACTCCCGCCACCTACACCGCAACGCCGGACACCGATGGCAGAGCATTTTCTTTGAACACTAGCAAGGGCAAGTGCGCTGTCTTGAGCGACTTTTCTCTAAGCTGCGATTCTTCCATCACTACTGGTAGCAGCTTTGGCTGGGATGGCACACATTTACTTTTTGAGGGGTCGTCAACCTTTTATGCCACAGAGATTCCAACCGGGCAGGGACAAGAAGTGATCTACACGAGCCCTCTGGCAATTGCATTACAAGTCGCCTGGATCCCATTGTAGACGACGATCATCTAGTGGTAGTCGCGTTCTTTTTCCCAACTTAGACGAAACATTAGACGTGCTTTGTGATGCACTCATTCATTTATCTTTCGGCTAGGATGTCATTAAACTGCGTTGCTAGAAAGTTTATGATTGGTATACTTGACTGTTTCCCCAAGTTCAAATGCTTCACTCATGATCATCGGGACCTATTTAGCCTAGAACATCGTGGTCAACGCGGTAACAGCCAGTCTAGTACCAGCGACCATCCATAACTCAATGCTCTCCTCACGGCAAAGCATACTGTTTGTTTTGCTTATGGTAGTGGCTGTGCCTGTCTTCGTCGTGATTATCGGCTTAGGGCCAATCCAGCCATTCGGCTCCTCCCGGCGTATCAATCGTAGGCTGCTTTGCGCCATGCAATAGGACAGCTGAGGGAGAGAGACACAGCAGCTGAGTTAGGTGCGGGCCACCATGGTGAACACATGCTACCATATAGTGAGAGAGGAGAGATGAAGGAGTAACATTAGGAAAGCAGCAAGCACGAACAAAGTTCTCATGCCGTAGTCTAGTATCAATGAGAGATTATTTGACCCTGGCGATTGGCCGTAATGGACGAACCGATGTAAATTTGTGTACGCAGGATTGGATCCCTTACACAATGCTACGTAACCTGGACGGGAGACATCTTGGTCGTTATGTCCGGCCATCCCTCCGCTGGGAGTTCAATGACGTCCGACTCGTTGAGAGACAGCTTGGTGATGAAGTTGTAGTATTCGCAGATGGCGGAGATGCACTCATCGCGCGAGTTTTCCATTTCGCAAAGTTTGGGCGTTTTCGGTTGTCATGGAAAAGAGGAGAAGCCAGACCTCCAACATAGAGGGTGTTGGCAGGTCAACTCTGATTAACAAGCTTAAACTAAGTGGTTCCGAGCCCCGAAGAAGAATATCCACTAAGGGAGCGGTAATAAAGGAAAGTTATAAAGAGGTTCACGATGGTAAATTGGCAGATAGAGCAAGGCCTTAGCCCAGACTCAGCCACAGTGAAAAAGCAACTCTAGCAAACAAGCATTGCAAGATTCTGGCTGCGTCCGGGGAGACACATCGCATCGACCATGAGGAACGAAGACGCCACGCAGACAAACTGACAACAACTATCACCTCGCTGAAAGACACGGGTTGATAGATACCGACGTTTAACAAAATCGATAGTGTAAGATGCGGACGTATTACCATCAGGACTCAGCTATCTGAGTGAAACGCTAATGGGAGTTGCTTACATGAACCTAGGGACGACGCGATAAGTCATTGTCTAAACAGCGCGGTGTCGTCTTGGGTCAGCTGGCTCAAAGCAGTGGGCTGTCAGGATCAGACGGCCCCATGTGCACGAGTGGCTGAGATTATTCCACGAGAGGGAAGCCGCTTATGAGCAATTATGTGGCTATTGAGCTGTGCCTCGGCATGCCGCCTTGTGTTGTTTGAAATGGGCGACTTGGCATGTCCGTCCGCAGTACATGACTGACTTACACCTCCCACACAACATCAGTGGCACGGAACCCTTGTCGCAGTTTGCGCATCTCGCTGGCGCGGACGGGGATTTGCTTCCCCTTCCGCTCTCCACTGCGGCTAGCAGATTCCTGGTTTTCGCTCTCGCTAATCTCAACACCCGCTGCTCGCCCACACTAACGTGCGCCGCCGCCCACGCGTTGCACCCAACGGGATAAACGCCCTCTGCCAGTTGTTCTTCTAGCTTTTCTGATGGAGTCGCAAAACAATTGAGAAGACCACTAATCGACTCTTCCAAGAACCGCAAAATTTCCACTTCGTTTGAATCGCTGATCTTCTCGTCTCTACCATCGATCTGCTGGAGGGTTATGGCAGCAAGCCCCGAAACGTCCGCTCGCTGAATACGAAGATATCGAAGGATGTTCTTCGGCAGCGGATCGGTCAGCGTGAGCGCGACGGTAGTCGTCGAATCGAGCCCGGCCGATACCCAGAGCTTCTGCTTTTGCTCATAAAACGGCGCCATGGGGTGTGTCGTTAGGACCAGATCGTAGCTGTCGTTAGGATTGTCGGGAATAACGAAGCCATAGAGACGCAAGAGACGGTTATTTGGAATCGGCCCATAATAGATATAAACCTGGGGAAAGCAATCTCTATGTAAGCAACCATACCTACTATTATTCGTGGACGACACGCTAAGCATACCTGATCTCCGATTTCGTAATCTTTCCCTGCAAGAATGGATAAATCTCCGGACTTGACGTCGTAGGCGTGGCATTGCTTGACCTCCGATGAGTGGTTCAACATATCCGCAAAGGGCGCCAAAAGCCGGATCGAACTTCCATCAGGGAGGGTGAAGTCCATTGAACGGCTCCATACGGTACAGAGAGCCCATTTGTACTAGAGACAGAAGGCACAAGGAAAATTAGTCATATTGGTCCACAGCATCTGTTGCCCGGCGTAGTAAACGTACGTCTTCAATGGTGAACTTGTCGAGTGGGAAAAGGTCCGGATGCTGTGCAAACACTCGGACGGCCAACTGCCTGTAATCGTCTTCAATCCGTTGCTGAAGTTGCTTTGTGATGGTGTACAAAGACGTCCCGGCGCAGACTTCCAGCTCGTCCTCCGAAAAGAAGATGCTTGACGAATAACTACCAGGCAATGCTGATACATGAGTTCGAAGGCCATCGTACCCTGACTCGCGCGACCGGACAAACAGGATGTATGTGGCCAAGATGTCTTCGACGGATAGCGGTGGCAACGCAGAGCGAAGAGCAGGGCCAAGATTGGGATCGCTATATGCGTGCTTGACGCTCCAAAGAACATCAGAAGGAATGGTGAGGATCATCTCTCCTTGCTTCAATCGCCGCAATGTTTTCACGCCGCGTCCGGTAACTGGAAAATCAGCAAGCTCCAGGTCGCTCAAGCCAACCGCCCCAGATTCTATAAGCCAGCTCTCCATTGTCCAAGCGGTAAATTGAACGGCGTAAAGGAACGCCGAAGAATAGACTGCTGCTCTGATCTTGCAATCTGGCGTCTAGGGCCCCGAATGTTCTGAGGGACACGGCCTTCCTAAGGTAGCCACGATTTAATAGAATCAGAATGGAAGAGAAATGAATCACGCATGCAACGTCCGAGCCTTGGCGGCCAGAGCTTTAATTACATAAACCCGTCTGCCTCCTCCTACAAGAAGGCATAGGTTGCTAAAAGGTGGGGTTAAGATATATTTCTTCTTGCTACCTACTAGTAGGTATTAACTTTAGTTAGTAAAACCTATAGCACTTCTTAATAAATAGATAATATTAAGCGCCCCCTTAAGGAAAATGCTTTATAAAATTATACTATATTTTATTATAGTTATATAAGTAAAATAAAGATTTTCTTATATATATAATAAATTAGGTTTTTATAATTAGTAAAAATAATATTTTTTAAAAAATAATATTATAACCTAGCCTTATAATTATATCTTGCTTATAAGGTAAAGGTTAGGGTAAAAAGGGAAAAAAAAAATTTATATTTTAAGTTAAAATAGATATAAATAATATAATAAAATCTATTAAAAAATCTATATTTTAAAACTTCTCTCTGTTTTTTAATAGCATTTTTTTAAAATTAATTATAAAATATTTTAAAATCTTATACTAAAACACCTTTAGCTTAATATTATATAACTTAATAAAAAATACATTTTAAGTATAATATAAACTAAAAATCTACTAAGCTTAAATAGAAAAGCCCTACTTAATAAAAAATACTTTTTTAGTTAATCTAGGTTAGGGTTAGGGTTAGGGTTAGGGTT
>LFMI01000686.1:1264-35193 GCA_001050175.1 Trichoderma parareesei | reverse complement strand
TTTTTTTTTTTTTTTTTTTTTTTTTTAGATATGGAGCACTTTGGCCGCATTTTGCCAGGACTAACAGCCAGTTCTGCCTACCTCCACCGTCCCGCTGCAAAAAGGCGCTTCCAAGGTCGTTGTTGCACGGTTCCTTGTCTAGGCGTGGCCGCCACGCAGCGCCTCTCATCATCATCAACCGCAGCCCGGAGCCGCTGACGTGCCACCGCCTCTGTCAGAGCAGACGGTTGCACGTCCCTGCATGACACAACGGCCGCTTCTCTTCCCACTCAGCGGGTCAGAGGCAAGCCAACCGTGGGCAAGGTGAGGAGGTGAGGTACCAGAACTGGCCTTGTGCACTACCTGCCTAGCAGTGTGGGGATGACGCCATGGATTGCGGGGGAGCTGAGCGAGCTTATGAGCGCAGAGATGCGGATTGGCTGGTGTTTTGCGTCTGGACGGGCATTTCCCATGGCATCTTGTCGGTCTCTCTGCCACGAGTCTCCAATGGGAGAAGTGACAGAGCAGCCCGTTGCGCGACTTGCATGTGTCGCTGCTGCATCGCTCCGCATCCAGGCGGCGCGGCTCGGGAACGTAGTTTGGGTAGTATCCCATGCTCAATTGCACGGCAGTGACGCCGATACGCTTCGAACTGGCAAGGACTCGCACGGCTGAGCATCGATACACCTGAATCACGATCTAGGCTTTGATGTTCGGTTGAGAGCCCGATAATGACGTATAACGCCCATCAACGACGCTCTGGCAGCGTGTTGGCCGGGTATGTGTGCGCTGGCCATTCCATCTGGAGTAGGGATCACTCCGATCATGGCCACTATATTGAGAAACCAGAAAAAGTGATCTAGAAACGGTAAATCGATCTGTCATTCCCCAGATTATTCACTTTCTGACCAGTCGCAGTATTAGTTCATCTGTTCTGCTCTGTGTCGCCTGGCTTCACAACTACGGTAAGATTATCAATCGGGCGGTCTAGATGCAGCTTAGCGTGCATTAGGCCGCTTGTTCAGCCTTGTAAATAGACAACTTCTATTGGATGCAGGTTTCTGCCATGAACCCCGCAGTGGAGTCCTTACACGCAAGGCTGCGCCGTCCATCCAAATTTTTTTGAGATTTCCTTCTAGCCTACAACCAGCCATTGTCAGCAACTCGCACCAAACACAGCGAAATCCTTGCGAGTGCCATTTCCCGTTGGCCATTGGCCAAAGACTATTGGAACGCTTAGAATCCTCAATCTTTCAGCGCACACCATTGCAATCTTTCTTCTGCCATAATGGACGCCTCATCTGCTCAGGTGAAGGTCGTCTTCACCACTGACGAGCCAGACCTCGTCCTCCCAGAGACCAAGAGACAACTGCTCGTGCCAGCAGGTCAGTGCCCCTGCCTCTTTCTCTTCATCTATATACTTCCCACGCCGATCATCGTACAAGAACATGCTGACCTTGCCCAGACATCAAGCGCTATGGCCTCTCTCGCATCTTAAACTCCGAGTCGATGCTGGATACTTCATCGCCCGTCCCCCTCGACTTCCTCGCAAACGGCACCTTTCTGAAAACGAGCATCGAAGAATACCTCAAGTCAAATGGCCTGTCCCAGGAGACAACCTTGACCCTGCATTACGTCCGTAGTCTTCTGCCCCCAGTCTACGAAGCCAGCTTTGAGCACGACGACTGGGTCAGCGGCGTCGACGTCCTGTCGTCGACTTCTCCCGCCGGCCTGCTGGCTGGAGATGCTACGGTCAACGATCGCGTAGCCAGTTCCTCTTATGACGGGCTTGTGAGGATCTGGAACCCGTCCGGCACGGCAATTGCCGTTTCTGCAGGTGGTAAAGGCGAGGGACACACTCAGCGCATCAACGCCGTGCGATGGCTGTCACCGACTCAGCTGGCGTCGGCCGGCCTCGATCGAAAAGTCGTAGTCTGGGATTACAAGGAGGCGGACGATGGCTTCTCCGGCACCCTCAAGCCCAACATGGAACTCTGGGGCCACGAGAAGAACATCCACAGCATCGACGTCAACGGCGCCACCCGACGCATCCTGACTGCCTCGTCCGACGGCCGCGTCGGCTTGTGGTCCGCCTCCAAACGAACGGCGCCCCAGGCCGACCCCGAGTCCCTCCCCTCAGCGCACAGCACCAAGCGCGCCAAGCTGTCCAACGCCGGCTCTACCGCCCAGCGCGGACCCCTGGCCATGATCCCCCTGCACGACGAGGCCGTCACCGCCGCCATCTTCCACCCCAAGGACTCGACCGTCGCGTACTCGGCGTCCCTGGACCACACAGTCAAGACCATCGACCTCACGACGCAGCGAGAAGTCTCCCGCCTGACCACCATGCACCCCATCCTGTGCGCGACGGCACTGCCCGGCACGTCGCTTGTGGCGGCCGGCTCCTCGGCGAGACACATCACCCTCCTCGACCCCAGAGAGTCCGCCGCCGCCACGGCCGCCATGACCCTCCGCGGCCACGTCAACATGGTCGTCTCCGTGGCCCCCAGCCCGGAAAACGACTACTCGCTCGTCTCCGGCTCGCACGACAGCACGTGCCGCGTGTGGGATCTGCGCAGCGTCCGACCTGCGTCGTCCGAGGAGGGCGGCGGCAGCGTCAGCGAGCCCGTCTACACCATTGGCAGGGAGTGGCTCAAGGGCAAGAAGCTGCCGCCTGCGGGAGACGGCGCCAAGGTGCTGAGCGTGGTGTGGGACAAGACTTGGGGAATCGTCAGCGGAGGAGAGGACAAGAAGGTTCAGATCAACCGGGGCAAGGGGCTGCTGACATCATAGAAAGGCTTGGTTCTCCTGAAATAAAATCAAGAAGGACTGTCCAGTGTTTGCATATACCAAAAGGCTACCGTACTAATTATACAACGCGATCATGTTCTATCGATCCTAAAGAAAGAGAAGAAAGAAAAAAAAAACAATTCTCAAAACTCCATGTCTCATGTCGTGTCTGCCCCCTCTGCCTGCTGCTCTTTCAGCATCTTCTCTGCCGCCTCCGTACATTCCCTCACCAGTGTCGAATACTTATACATGTACGGCTTCGTAAGATCTATGAGTGACACGATCTCTTTATGCATTCTAATCGCAGGATAAGGCAATTTCTCAGCCTGTATAGCGTCTATAACGTAGCCAACAACAGTGGCCGTCAAGAGCGGTGGATCTCGCAGGAGCGCTGCGATATCGGCAGGGCAAAGGTCCTCGTTCTGATGCCAGATGTAGTACGCTCGGAGGCGGGCAGCCGTTGTCTCCAGCTTGTTCCCTTTTGAGGAGCGGTACTCTCTCATTTGGGCTTCGGCTTCAATGATGCGCGCATCTCGTGTGTCTTCAGGCTTCAGGTTTGCCTCTACAGACTCGGAAGCTGCGTCTCCCATCGCTGATGTCTCCGACGCTCCCACTTCTGAAGTTGAAGCCTTTAGCGATTGAGCTCTACGTCTCGCAGCTCTCGGCTTGTAAGGTCTGCGTCTTGATATGGGGGCCGTTCCGTCTGTAGAAGTTGTCGAAGGATCCGCTGTCGAGCCATCCTCACTTGCTTGAGCCTCAACGACTTGAGGTTCGGGAAGGGGAATGGGCAGCCTCAGTTCCGCATGGTGCGGCCTTGGAGGGCATGGCACGATTGCCTTTCGTTTCTCTTCCAGCACGTAGTAGAGCTGGAGGCCTGCGTAAGCATCTGAGGCGGAATCTGCAAATTGTTAGTCAAAGGTCCATCAACAGCCATCTGCCTCAGCAAAGAAAAAGTAGTCTTACAGTGAATTTGTTGAGGGTTCAGTCGCCTCATCCAATTGCCGGTTCGAACAACGAGACCCTTGTACAGAGGAAGCAGTAAGTGGTCTTCGACTTGAGTAGCCAACGACACCAGCCCCTTGTTGACCATGAAAGGCTTCTCTGGCAAATACTTGACGACCTTGTAGAGGTGGCTCAGCTCGAAGACACCACGAACAGTGATACCGAGGTAGTTTTTGAGGCGCGTGCAATCTCCGCCGATGTTGACGCCGACCTTGCTCACGTTAGGACTTTCCAAGATCTTGCGCAACGACGGCGCAACTAGATCGCCATCTTCTTTTGCAAACAATGCCACGTGGATCAGGGCAATGCGGCTAGGACTTGCAATCTGAATGAGAGAGACGTTCTGCCGCGGCCCGTCCGTACGTGATGCGTACTTCATCCACTCCAGGTCCAAGCCGAGGACATCCTCGTTGAGGAAATACTCCTTGCAGACACGCTCCGCCGTGGCTTTACTTTCACAGTAATGAACCTTGACGTTGTCCACGGCGCCATTCTCACCGGCTCGGTGGTACATCGTATGTGACCAGTGAGACTGTGAGGTGCCAGGGACAGCGGCACGAGCCGCGAGGAACTCTTCTTTGGAGATGCTGAACTCGAGCGGCGTCGACGGTGGCTCGACAATCGCCTTTGCACCGGCATCAACACCACCATCAGCTCCGGCATCAGCACCTGCACCGGTAGCAGCGCCGGCAACAGGGGCGGCGATGGCAATGGCCACGCCTGAGACAGCTGCGATACTGGGTCCGAAGGGAGAGATGGTTGGTGTAGATGGTGTTTGGAACCCGCTTGAGCGTGGCAGAAATGGGTTCGCACCAGCGTCAGTGCCAAACGCGGCGACACTTCCCGCCGAATTGACGGGAACATAGTTCGGCTCTGAGAAAGCAATCGGCGGCCTATCAACATCTCCTGAGCGTGTTGGTTGCGCCGATGGCACTGACTTCTGGACGGTGTTATTTGCCGAGCACACGCCGAATGGATCTGGATTGACAGGGCCCTCAGCGCGCCCCTCGTCGCCGCCTACAAGGGCCGAAGTGTGAAGGCCCGAGGCAGCGGTCGTCGTCGGGTCAGGCCGCAGAGTCGCAAACGCTCCGAAGCGCACGCCGAGCTGCGAGCTCCATAGCTGCTGGCTGGTGTGGTTGAAGCCCATGGTGCTCGTCGCTCTGGCAAGGGAGCCTCTGCAAGAACCCAGGACGGGAGCAAGCAGGCATGAATGCATGCTCCGCGCGGGCTGGCTGTCAAGTATTATGTATTCGACTGGTATCAGGCGGGAAATGCCCCCGGACAGAGCTGCTGCTGGTCCGCGGCCTGCAGCACCTGAGCAGCACCTGAGCAACGCCTCGTTCGTTACAGGTACAGCAACTTGCAGGCAGTATCGCGGGCCCAGGCCATTAGGAGCGCGCCGTGGGCAGCAGGGAACGGGGGAGCTGAGGCTGCGGGCGAGGGTGATTGGCCGCCGGGGCAGCCATCATGTATCAGCGCGCTTAGGTGCAGAAAAACAAGAGCATGGGGATGGAGTGGCATCGGATGCGGATGCAGATGCGACTGCGGAGGACGGAGCAGCTGTCCAACGATGTCTTCCTTAGTCAGCATCGCGAGGTTTGGCCTGTCCCGCGTGTGGGGGCCGGTCGCTGTTTTGCCTTGTCCTGCCTCTCAATTCTGCCCAATTTAGCGCCACCAGATTCGAGCCGGGAATGAATGACTTTGACCCAAGAGACTGTGAGAGCGTGAGCCAGATCCTTGTTCTACGGGCTGTTCTTGCGCAGTGAATCACTGTTTCACAGATACACAAAATTGTGGACTGCATCTCTTACGTCGGACTACCTTGGGCAACAGGCGAAACCACTTCAGGCCAGATCAAATCAAGATGGCGTCACAATTGCTACCCCTCGGTGAGTCCTGAGCAGACGACGACTGAGCCTCATGCTCCTCCAGCTCTGGCTTATCTTACTGACAGACAACCCCAGAACTCATTGACAAGTGTGTCGGATCTCGGATATGGGTCATCATGAAGGGCGATAAGGGTATGAAGGCCCAGCATTGCACCGTCGCTGTAGTACCGTGTGGATGTTGACACCTGGGGCAGAGTTCAGCGGCACCCTCCTGGGCTTTGACGACTACGTCAGTAAGTATCAGATGCACATGAGCCGTCAGAACCCTTCGTCATCTAACTATACTATAGACATGGTGCTGGAGGACGTAACGGAATTGTGAGTCTCGATCGAAATCCGCTCTAAATCTAGAGACAATGTTGACTTTTTACTCTTCCTCCTCCTCCCTACAGCGACTACACTGGAAACCACACGAAGCTTCCCAAGATCCTGCTCAACGGCAATAATATCTGCATGGTACAGCTCCCGACCCCCTTCTTCTGTCATACCATTTATCGCGTAGACTAACACAACCCCATAGTTGATTCCAGGAGGAGAAGGGCCAGTCGGTGCCACGGCTTAAGGGTAACATCGGGTCACGCATATCTCAAGTGCATGCCGGATCACCATGGAAAGCGAACATCCCTCTACGGCATATGCCATGCATGTGGCGCGCAGCGCGCATGCTGTGACTGGACTACTGCGGTTCGGCGAAGATTGAACAAGTTTTATCTTGTTGGGGCATATCCAGTTCCGTGACTGGTTTGTCTTAATTCTCATTATGCATAGTGTATGTTTTAAGTAGAATAAACATCTAACGAAACTCATTTTCCGCGGCTCAAACGATGCCGAAAACAAATACCAGATTTCCTCTTCCTAAACGCCTTCCCTTGAGACAAGTGGTGAACTGCTCAGAGACCATTGGATGGCATGCCTCCTTGGTCTCCAGTGTTGGTGATGCGTCTCAGCTCCCACTCGCGAGTAAACTCCTGGTACAACATCTCGAGCTGGTTGATGAGCTTCTCGCATACCGACGTAAACACGTCGCGAGGAGAAATGGTCCCGTCAGTTTGGACCCGGATGTAAAGCTCGGGGACATTAGGATGAGCGACTATTGTATCTCGGTTAGCTTTGTCCCTTTGGTGTCAGTCGAGATCGAGACCTACTCTTGTATCCGGCCATGTAGACGTTGGGGTGCGCCTTGAGGTGCTCGGAGAGCAGGTTGCCCAGAGTGTGGTCTTCCTTCTTCAGAAGAAAGTCTGAAGTGTTGGACATGCCTATGAAGTAGAGGGTAAGTTTCTGGTTGACCCGATGACGTGCAGCAGCCACTGACCAGAATAGACCTTCTCCTCAATCTTCTTCTCGCCGTCGGCGAGCAGAAAGAGCTCGAAACTGACGCAAGGTTAGCACAATGCCAATCGGAATAACAAGATAATTCAGAGTCAGGAAAGACGCAACGAATGGTCCTGGAGGTTGTCATGTTTGGTGTTGCAGCCTGCCATTTTCACTGAAACCAAAGTGAATAAGAGATAATAAGAAGTGGTTGGTGTTGTGAAGAAGGAGAAGATGATGATGATGATGATCAAGCGTGCAGAATGATGGGTAGATCATGAGATGTGAGTTTGGCATAGATGAAGTTCAGGCAGCTGCCAGATCATCCAGCTGCAAGCTCGTGTGCCATTGTTTGCGGCTCTGAGGAAACGGCAAGAGCAGACTGCGATGGTTGCTGATTGCGCACTTGCACAAGAGCAGCAAGCAATTATCAGACAAGAGCACATCAGCTATTGATCCAATAGCAGCCCAGGGTGAAGCGATGTCTCGATGAATTGCTCTTGCCTTGGGAAGTCTGCATTCAAAGCACGATAGTTTCCGGCTTCAGGCGAGGCTTGGCAGCCTCACGGGAGATCGACTGGATCATCATGTGACGACGACAGAAAAAAATTCATTGGCTAAATCAAATAAATACGTACCGATCCGGTGCGTTCATTTTGATGGGAAGTCGTTTGGTTGCAAAGGGTCGATGGTTCGAACAAACGACGCGTTGGAGGAAGTCTCGACGGAGGCTGCAGGGCCAGGGGATGTACCGTCAAGTCGGCGGCGAAAAGACAACTAGGAATATAGGAGAAGACCAGGTTTACCGGATGCTATTGATGCCAAGCCCTCTCTGTCAGCCTGAGGCTTGAGGTTTCGATAAGAGAAGGGTTCAGATGGGTTCTGATGGCATCCTCAGTCAAGGGTGGTATGGATATTGAATGGTTCAACAGCGATGCGATGCAGAGGATGGGCGGCGAGGTTGATTTGACAGCACATCGGCTAAAGGCCGGCTAGCGTTGGGCGTCGGGTTTGGTCCACAGATCAAGAGGCGCAGAGTCGAACAGACTATTGAGAATGAGAAGAGACATGAGAATAAATGAAGAACTGGAATAAACCATTAGTTATGCATCAAAATACCCGGATTTCATTAGACAAATTGGTCGATGCGAGGAACTTTTACTACCGAAAGGTTTGGTGGCATTACCAGAAGAGGCAGTCCTTAAACAGATCTCCAAGCGCCAACTAAGAAATTCAGCACCCTCGCCGACAGCTCGACCCTTTCTTCCCCAACATCACATACAAGCCAATGCCGCGAATCCCGCCATGGCTCTTTCGCAGGGCCAGTCGTCGCTCACCCAACATTGCTGCACTGCTCCCGGCATGCAGAGATCCTCAATCTGCCGCGAATGAGCTGCGATGGCTCAAAGAGCATGTCCACGGCATCACCCGCATCCAGCAAGAGGGCCTGCTCTCCAGACTGTGCAGGAAAAGAGGGCAGGGCTATCCTCTGCAGTACATCTTGGGATCCCAACCGTTTGGACCACTTGATATCAAATGCCGCCCCGGCGTCTTGATCCCCAGACCCGAGACAGAGGCCTACACCTACCACCTAGCTGACCTTATCAAGGCCGGGAGCTTGGGGGTTGGTGCATCGGACCAGGGTCTTGGTATTGTCGATTTCTGCACGGGCACGGGCTGCATACCTCTACTTCTCTATGCGTTGCTCTCCAGACGATTTGAACGCTTAGAGGTTCTGGGAGTGGATATCTCTACTCGAGCGGTCAGCCTTGCGAGAGCCAATGTTGCTCATAATATCAAGCTTGGCTATCTCCCAAGTATGCGGCCAAATCACACGGTCGAGATTCTACAGGGGGATATCTTTCAGGACCAGATCATAGAAAAGCTCCAAGAACGCAACTGGGACATAATGATATCTAATCCACCCTACATTTCCCGACGAGCGTGGCTCTCCGGACGTGGCCAGATTGGACACTCAGTTCGCAAGTATGAGCCGTCCTTGGCCTTGGTCCCCGGAGACGACGTTCCCATTCCTGCAGCTTGGGAGCATGAGGACGTCTTCTACGCCAGATTATCAGACATTGCATACAGGCTCAAGCCGAGAGCGATACTCTTAGAGATTGGTGATGAGATGCAGGCGGTTCGTGTTATTTCACGGTTCTCTCAGCACAGACTCTCCGTGGGTTCACACATAGAGGTTTGGCGAGATTGGCCGGACACAACGCCAAGCCATGAAGAGGGTTTTCTGCTGGAAACGACGACAGCTGATGGACGGAGCCAAACAGTCCTTGCAAAGGGTAGCGGAAACATACGTTCCATCTTCATTACACTTGGCTCCTGAGATCGTTGCGTATCTCCTCAACCGTACCCCCTCCCGATTCTATCCTCGTACCTGATCCTCATGAGATGGTCTTGTTTGGTCAGCAATGTACATTTTCCACGACCAAGGTTTAGAAGTACATACATAGTAAACCACAATAGATTCTATGACAGCACGACCTTGGTGGCAAGACATGAGAAGTGCGGAGTTTCTCCCACCTGCATCGCTCCGAAAGCCGGCACGTGACTCCGTACAATTTTCGGGGTTAGAGTGGGTTCGCTCGCCGGCAGGCTTCAATCTCGTGGTGTCATCTGGAACAGCTCAGAACTCTCAAGTCTGCAAAAAACCGCCGAAACATTGCTCGCGCTTTGCACTCAGCGCAGGGTCTCTTCTGAGGCACACTGAAACCCGGAGCCATCAAGCGCAATCCTGCGCAGCGAGTGAGACAAGCTTGCGCTGCTCTCGTGCCATCGACCCAGGACCGGCGGATCCGCCGCAAGCCAGAAACCGCCGCCCTCCGCCATGTCAAGATATCTTCGTCAGTCGGGCCAGCTCGCGCGGCTGGCGAGGTTCTCAAACAGCGTGAGCTTACAGAGAACACAGAGACTCGTCGCCCGCTCCAGCGCAATCTCCCTCAGAGCGCTGCCGACGCCCTACGGCATTGTCCCGCGATTCTACTCCTCCAAACCCCCGCACCCTGACGACAGCAAAAACCCCGGTCCAGAGAAGCCGAACAGCCACAATGACGCAGGCGCAAAGAAACCAAATACAGACGGCCCGGAGTCGAACAAGGTACCTCTGCCGCCTCTACCAGAGGGTTGGGTTCGCCTTACCAAGGAGGAGATTTCTCAACTGCAATCGTTCCAACAATTGCTTCCCGAAGGCCAGAGACAGACCTTGAAAGACATTCTGGTGGGGATTCAGCACACTGGCGTGCCCGCCGAGGTTCGCGAGCTGCTACACAAAATGCGCCAGGGGCCCGGCAACTTGTCGATTATGGATAAGGGCAGACTTATGCGATGCGTCTTTATCACGGCCGAGCGAGTGGCCGAGTGGGAAGTCGAACAGCAGCAACAAGGAAAGCGTGGCATGTTTGACAAGAACAACCCGGAGATGAACGATCATAAGGATGGAGAGAAGGGAGAAGACGCTGGCCGATCCCACAAGGCGTCTGGCGAATCCCAATCAAATCAACAAGGGTCTGGAGGCAAATCTCCCAAACCGGAAAGAAACGGTTGGATGGATGCTCTCCAGACTGGTCTTGTTCTTGGTATCACGCTCTGGGCCATTGAATCGTTCAGCAAGCCCTTCTCCGAGAAAGAGATCACCTGGCAGGAGCTGCGCAAGGCCTTCCTGGATAAGGGCCTCGTGCAGAAACTGGTGGTGGTCAACGGGTCTCAAGTGCGTGTAGAGCTGCATCCCGATGCTGTCCAGGGAGCCACCGATGGGTCTGGCGCCAGAAGGACGTATGTCTTCTCAATTGGATCGGTTGAGTCCTTCGAGAAGAAGCTGGAGGAAGCCCAAGACCAGCTGGGTATCCCACCATCGGAAAGAATACCTGTCAGCTATGAATCAGGCGGCAGCACCCTCGGCAACCTCGTTCTAGCATTTGGGCCTACTCTTCTCTTCATCGGTTTGATCTTGTGGACGCAGAGGTCCATGGGTGGACGAGCAGGAGGTGCTGGAGGCATGTTCAACTTTGGGAAAAGCAAGGCCAAGAAGTTCAACGCCGAAAGCGCTGTTAAGGTCAAGTTCAGCGACGTTGCTGGTCTGGAAGAGGCCAAGACGGAAATTATGGAGTTTGTTAGTTTCCTGAAGCAACCCGAGAAGTTTGAGAAGCTGGGTGCCAAGATCCCTCGCGGTGCCATTCTCGCCGGCCCTCCAGGAACAGGAAAGACGCTTCTCGCCAAGGCCACTGCCGGAGAGTCTGGCGTGCCCTTCTTCAGCGTGAGCGGTTCTGAGTTTGTGGAGATGTTTGTTGGCGTGGGCCCTTCTCGTGTGCGAGACTTGTTCGCGGAAGGCCGAAAGAATGCGCCCTGCATCATCTTCATTGACGAAATCGACGCCATCGGTCGTGCTCGAATGGAGAGCGGTCGTGGATTTGGTGGCAACGACGAACGAGAGGCTACGCTCAACCAGATTCTGACTGAAATGGACGGTTTCAACACGCGGGAGCAGGTCGTCGTCTTGGCTGGTACCAACCGAGCCGATATACTAGACAAGGCGCTGATGCGTCCTGGCCGTTTCGACCGACACATCTACATTGACCGACCTACGATGAAGGGACGACAGGAAATTTTCCAGGTTTACCTTAAGAAGATTGTCACCAAGGAGGACCAGGAACATCTCGTGGGCCGACTTGCCACCTTGACCCCTGGCTTCTCCGGTGCAGACATTGCCAATGTCGTGAACGAAGCAGCTCTTATCGGTAAGTTTCCACATGGCCCATCATGTCATGTGTTTGCAGAGTTTAGTGGGTTGACAGTTTGAACAGCTGCGAGAGAGAACGCAGACGATGTCAAGATGACGCATTTCGAGCGCGCCATCGAGCGTGTCATCGGAGGCTTGGAACGCAAGTCGCTGGTTCTCAGGCCAGAGGAGAAGAAGACGGTGGCTTATCACGAAGCTGGACATGCCATCTGCGGTTGGTTCCTGAAGCACGCCGACCCCCTGCTGAAGGTCTCCATCATCCCCCGTGGCCAGGGTGCTCTGGGCTATGCGCAATACCTGCCCCAGGATGCTTATCTGATGAGCACGAACCAGTTGATGGACCGAATGGCCATGACTATGGGAGGTCGCGTGTCTGAAGAGCTGCACTTCCCCACGGTGACGACCGGTGCCAGCGATGACTTCAAGAAGGTCTCACAGATGGCACGCAGCATGGTAACACAATGGGGCATGTCAGAAAAGGTGGGACCTGTGCACTTCGACAATGACCCGAACCGCATGGTGAAGCCATTTGCCGAGGCTACGGCCCAGCAGATTGACGACGAGGTGCATCGGATTGTGGAAGAGGCCTACACCCGGTGCCGAAACCTCTTGGTGGAGAAGAAGAAGGAAGTTGGCTTGATTGCCGAGGAGCTTCTGAAGAAGGAGGTGCTCTCACGCGATGACATGGTCCGAATTCTCGGCAAGCGACCGTTCGACGACAACGAGGACTTTGAAAAGTTCTTTGGGGGCAAAGAGGAAAGCTCGCCACCTCCATTCCCGACCGAGACCGACACCCCGAGGGAGGATCCTCCTGCGCCTGCGCCAGCCTTTCGGGACCTGCCTGACGACGGAAAGAGGTGATGGTGATGCTATGTGAAGGGGGGTTATTGAATCATGTACAATGGAAAAGGGCAGGGAATGGATGCCCAAGTCAGTTAATCAAGGCCGGAGATGTTGAAGTCATCAAGGGTAACGTTGGGGGATCAAGGGAAACTGTCGGGAACTTGACGACATGCCCGGATTGGCTGCCGCAGCTTCCCCAACGGAGCGGGTATTCATATCTGACATCCCGTTGGTTGGACAACGGCAGCCCGTGTTTATTGCTTTTTACGAGTCTCAACTCTACCAAGCGCACCGGGGATGTATTTCTCGTGTGTATGTATTTACTTATCATCATATTGGCGTGGGCAGGGAAAGGGGGGGCGGGGGTTATTGAACTTTACTATGTACTCGTATCTGGATTTAGAACTCTAGACGTCTCATTGGGACCAGGAAATCAAAGTAGAAGAGCACTACTCTGCTCGCAATGATGGAGATGTATGCCGACGAAGTTTGTATGGCGACTAATGTGTCCTCGATAGAGACTTGCCCAGAGTCAGGGACTGTTACTGGTACATGAGCGATCAACTTGAAGTCAACATGATGATACAGAAACACCTCCTTGAGTACGTGAAGCTACATAGACTAGACAGTTGACACGTATCGCTCATTTGATCACTGGTTGCTTTCCAATGATGCTTGCTTGCGGTTCCTCTTCCACGTTGTCGTCGTTGTCTGACGTCTGTGGAAGTTGTTGGAGCAAATCCCCGGAACGATTATGATTGGCTGAAAAAGTTCCTTCCGGTGCAGGACGCTAAAACCGGGGAACGGGACCATCCAGACGTTTGTGGCGATTGTTCTTGGAAAATGCAAGGGAACCTAATAAAACAAAACAATAAATTTGGATCTTTTCCGACTTATGGTTGGGAATTATATCTTGGGGTTTGGTGCGATTCCGAGCGCTGCTGCCCTGTTGAGGGTGAGGCTCTCAGGTGGCTTACATGTCTTGCCCTCTAAACGCTTGGACTGGTTACACAACAGGTGGGAAAGTTCTGTGCAGGACATGAGCTTGTGGTAAAACAGTGCAGTTTCTTTGGTTACCGGTTGGTTGTCAAGGTTCCTGTGGCTGTGATGAATGGGATTACTCTTAGTCACTGTATCAATCAAACATCCGATTCCTTGTTTCAGTTGGGAATCCTGTGAACTGGTCTTGAGATGGCTGGCTGCTTGTATGGATGATGAACTAGAGCTTCACGGGGAAGCTCAAACAAAAGTGTCAATAAAAGTGTCAATATCAGGAGTTCAGGAGTATTTGCGTGTTCTCTGAGCTTCCGAGCTGATATATCTTGTCTCCCGTCTTCTTATCTACGCTGTCACATTGCGTGCGTTACAGTACGAGACTCCAGAGCCGTAGAATGACCTGTCCTCCGAGACAGAAACGTTACAAAGACAGGCTAATTACCCTAGGTAGTTTTCGAGGATTCAGTAAGTAGAATGAGAATATCAAGAGATGAGTTGTTGTCTCTTGCTTCACTGCCAAGAGTGCCTTCCATATCATTCACGTCGTCAATATCAAGGTCATGAGAATGTGTCTGGTACGAGTATAGAGTTGTGCCCCACCGCCTCGATGTGGGGGGGGATGAGCATGCGGTAAGGCGGTCTAAGCCAGATTGGGCTGTAATTTGCTTAATGTGTGCCACTGTCGTCAAATTGGTTGAATTCTTAGTGGTGGCGCCTTCCGATCTTGAATCTGGATCTAGCCTGGAGAAAAACGAATGGCAAAAGAAGGGAAGAGAAGATGGAAACACGGTGATAACTTAGCCAAGCTTCCTCCCTTAATACTCCTTAGTTCTTCATTATATCATACAGCCGGACAAGGGAGAAGATTCAATTCTTCCTTACAAATGAGGTTGTACTAAATTCAGTGCCCTCCCCTGCAAATAATCATTCTCTTTAGCCCTGCAGTGGAGGACGTTGCCTTTTGGTGTCTGACCAGGGGGTTGACCGATTGGATCCCAGCCCGTATATATCCCCAGAGGCCGGTGTTCGCTCAACGATCCCCGTATCCTGTCTCCTTCACACTCAGTTCTGGAGAGCACTCGATCGATTGCATCAATGTCCCGGTTATGACAACTCGACTCGTATCCGGCTTGACGTCTTCAAACCGAGTCCGAGCGCTGCGAACAAGCGCCCATCCAACAGGTTCCGAGAAGGCCTTGCCGTCTGTCTCGGCGTATCGAGTGCTGAAAGACAGCATTGACAACTCGGCAAATCACAGCACACAATGACGGTTCCGAAGGCTGGCTCTGCTGCTAGGGGACACACCAGAGGCCAAGATGGAAGCCATGACACGCCTCCCTTGTTCCAGGCGGCGTCACAGCAGAGGCTGCCGGAGCCGATGACAGCAGCAGCAGCAGCAGCGACGACAAGCGGCAGACGCTCGACCTCGTCATCACCATCAGTCTCGACTTCACAGCGCCGGATCGAGGCGTGGTGGAGCATCCATCCCTTCCGTGGCATGGTTAACGATGTCCGACGAAGAGCGCCTTACTATGTCAGCGACTGGCTCGACGCGTGGGACTATCGTGTTGTGCCCGCCACAGTCTTCATGTATTTTGCCAAGTACGTGTGTTGGAGGTTCAACAAGCAAGCAAGCAATCAATTACTGATTTGCGTGTTTGATAGCATTCTGCCCGCCCTTGCCTTTTCACTCGACATGTTCCAGAACACGGGATCTAATTATGGCGTTAATGAAGTCTTGCTGGCGTCTGTTCTCGGTTCCGTCGTCTTTTCCATCTTCTCCGCCCAGCCTCTTGTCATTGTTGGAGTAACTGGTACGTGTGTTACTGGACAACTCTGATTCTTTATTTTTGGCTCTGATTCTGATTCCTATAGGTCCCATCACGGTATTCAACAGCACGGTTTACGACATCATGAAACCTACTGGAGTCAATTACCTGGGATTCATGGCCTGGATCGGAATGTAAGCTCTCATCTCGCCCTCGACACCCGATATCACTGGCACTGACACACCTCTCTTCAGATGGTCGTTAATCTTGCACTGGATCCTCGCCATTACAAATTCGTGCAACTGGCTGCGTTGGGTTACACGTTTCCCCTGCGACATCTTTGGCTTTTATGTGGCCTTTATCTATCTCCAGAAAGGCATCCAAGTACTTGAGCGCCTCGGCGATGACAGGGCCTTCTACCTCTCTATCGTTGCGGCTCTGTTGCTCTTCATGGTTGCTTACATCTGCGGTGAACTTGGAGGCAGCAGTCTCTTCAGACATCCTGTTCGCGTCTTCCTCAAGGATTACGGGACGCCGTTGACCCTGGTGTTTTTCACCGGCTTTGTCCACATTGGACGCATGTCCCAGGTCCATCTGGCGGTGCTCCCAACCAGCACTGCGTTTGAGCCAACAGGCGATCGAGGATGGCTCGTCAACTTTTGGGATCTGAGTGTTGGGGAAATTTTCACTGCGCTCCCATTTGCCATACTTTTGACGATCCTGTTCTGGTTTGACCACAATGGTAAGATCACGCTACCTTTGTCTTTACACCGAATAGCTGGCATCGGTCTGGATGCTGACATTGTGGACAGTTTCGTCTCTCATCGCACAGGGAAGCGAATTTCCCCTTAGGAAGCCCGCTGGCTTTCACTGGGACTTTTTCCTGCTTGGTATCACCACCGGGGTCGCTGGCATCCTCGGCCTCCCCTTTCCAAACGGCCTGATTCCACAAGCCCCTTTTCATACAGAGTCCCTTTGCGTCACCAAAGCTGTCAAGAAACTCGATGAAAAGGGCGAAGATAAAGGAGAATATACTTTCGAAGCCACTCACGTTGTCGAGCAGCGAGTGTCAAATCTCGCCCAGGGGCTTCTCACCCTTGGCACCATGACGGGCCCTCTTCTCGTCGTCCTCCATCTAGTGCCGCATGGTGTTCTGGCGGGACTCTTCTTCATCATGGGCTTCCAAGCCCTTCAAGCGAACGGCATCACCGCCAAACTGCTTTTCCTGGCCCGCGATAAGAACCTGACGCCTTCAAACTCGCCTCTCAAATCAATCAAGCGGCGCGCTGCGATCTGGGGCTTTGTTATTGTTGAGTTGGTCGGCTTTGGCGCCACTTTCGCTATTACACAGACCATTGCTGCTGTTGGCTTCCCTATCATCATCTTGCTGCTTATTCCTGTACGCGCCATGGTCCTACCTCGGCTATTCCGTTCGGATGAACTGGCATTGCTCGACGAGCCGACTGCTTCTGATTTTACCATGGAGGGCATCGGCGGCTCTTGGGGCCGTGGCGAGCAGCAGGCTGGACTTCAAAGCAACGACGATACACGTGTGGCTAGCAGATCATCGTCCTCTCGACGAACTGCCAATACTGGAGATGCTCACCGAGACTACAAGAGCCAAGAGGATCTGGCAGAGCTTGGCCAAGCTCCCCATATGCGAAATACGATCACTAGAAGGAGGAGTGTTGACACAAGGTCGAGCGCCACGCCAGATGCTGCATAGAGCATTGTGAGCGAATCATCAAAGATGGTAGGAGGTCATGACTTGACTTGAACGTTGGATATACCTGGAGTTGATTTAATTATTGGAATACACGCGCATGATTCAAAAAAAGAGGGGAAGGGAAAATTCCCCAGGGGGGTTGCGATATAGTAATGCGGTTTCGACCTCAGTTCATACACAAGAGCACGGAGTATTTCTTTGTTGAATAACTACAGTCATCATTCATTTATTTAGGAAATTCCTCGCGATATTGTTCTACAAGTCCATGACATAGAAGCATAAATACGCGAATAGACCCAGCTTCTCCATGCCATCCGAATTGATTTTATGTTGTTCCGCCCGATCTAGTCCTCGTCATCGCTGTCTATGACAAACCCACCACGTACCCTCGGCCTGCGTGTCACCACAACAGGGGCATCATCACCATCCTCCTTGGCATTTGACTCCGACTGCTGCGAATTCACAGGATTGGAAGCGTCTTCCATATCCACGTCTCCATCCCCATCTGCCTCATCCTCCACCGCACTGACTCTCCTCTTCTTCCTGCTCTCGCTCTCCTCATCGTCATCCTCCGCCATGGGGGTATCATCATCCCTACTCTGCACATCCTCCTCCTCGTCGCTGTCCAAACCCAAGACATCGCCATCATCATCGTCATCGTCGTCCGATCGCACCGCAGGAGCAGGCTTCCGCTTCTTCTTCACCTTGTCTATTAGACTAGGCTCCAGAGCAGACTGCGCAGCCCTCGCAGCCCGCGCGGCGATCTCGCGCTCGCGAGCAAAAAACGCCTCGTCCTCTTCCTCGTCAAACTCATCGTCCCCTTCCCTGACGTACACGGCGGACTTGATCTTGCGCGCCTTTTCGCGCTCGCGCTCGCGTCGCTTCCGGGCTTTTTCCTCGAGCTCTTCGTCGTCGAGTTCCTGCGCCTGGCTGTTTCTCCGTCTCCGCTTTCTCGGCTTCTTGGGTCTCTCGTCGACGGCCTTCCTGGCCGTTGGGCCTCCGGGCGCAAACAGGAATTCGTCGTCAATGTCGTCACCTACATCGTCGTCGTCGAAGTCTGCCTTCTTGCGGGGTTGCGTTTTCCTCTTTAGCTGGTTCTCTGCTAGTTGTCCATCGTCAAATGTTGGAGGGTTAAACTCCGCCTGGTTGATGAAGTGCAGTGCGTCCTTGAGCGAGTCAGCCGTGACGTCTTCCGGGAACACCCAGAGGGATTCGGGCGTTTCCTCGGAGGCAGGGCCAAATAGCTGGCATCCGCAGAGATGCAGCAAGAGCCGGAGATACGAATTCTTGAATCTGGCGGTTCGTCTCTCGTCACTGTCGGGTTTCACGACTAGATGCAGGTTAGAAAGGCTACAGTAGACACCTTTGAAAACAACAATAGGGACTTACTGATTGGGGAGGGCTTGCTCGGTTCTTTTGGCTCGTTGGCTTCTGTTGATTCTTCCATTGGAGTTTCTGTTGACCTCAGTACTTCCTCAGCTGCTGCCCATGACCGGCGCTCGCTCTCCGCCTCGGCGACAACGCTCTTCACCCAGTTGATGTGGTCTGCCTCATTCTTGTCCAGCAGCGCGCCAACCACAATGGCAATCTGACGGTCCCGCTCTTCTGTGTATTTGAAAACAAGTTCGGCTCCAGGTTTCGCCTGCTTCTTGGAAGCAGTCTGCTTTTCGTAACCGTACTCCAGGAAGAACGCGGTGCTCTGCAATTTGCTGAAGAGCATCTCAACAATGAGTTCCGGTCTCTGCTCTATCTTCTTGACGCATTTGCGAAGAATCTGTTTCACCAGCTCTTCCCAGTCTTTGTACATGCTCGAGGATTTGTCCAGGGGCTCGGGACCCTTGATCATGTTGTATAGTAGATGGATGATGTCCACACGGAAGAGCATGACGCTCATCTCCTGTTTGAACGCAAGGCGGTAGAAATACCGATGGACGCGCTTCAACTGGGCGTCAGTCATGTCGCGATAGAAGCGCGTAAATTTGACAAAAGTATCCACCACGCCCTGTGGTGTAAATCGAGCAGCGAAGCGTTGGAAGTCAAATTTGCGCTCCTTGGAAGTACGCTCCGTGGTCTCCTCGTCGTTGGCCGAATCGTCCTGTTCTTCGGCCAGAGCGCCGTCTTCCGTGCCCTGCTGTTGCTGTTGCTCCTTTTTCTTCTTCTGTCGCGTTCGCTTGCGGGAGCGAACCTGCATGTCCGCATTCTGCTTCGAGTATGCTTCGAGAATACGCAAGAAGTGATGGACCAACTCCGTAGCAGCGTCCAGATAGTAGAACCCCTGGTCCTTGTAGGTCCTAATGATGCTTGCAATTGCATCGTGCGTCGACTCCTCGTAAAACAGACGGCTGAGGACGTTTTCTGCGATTTCTTCATCGTCCTCTCGGCCGCTCTCAGACATTGCCTGGACCGTGAGCAGAATCTGCGTAAAGCACCGCATCACCGCAGCCAGCTCCTGCCAGTCCTTGTACTCGTAGGCTTCGTGCATCGCCTTGTTGAGAGTGATGAACATTTCCTGGTTCAAGACACCTGCCACAAGACTGAAGCTGGACACGTCGTCATTGACCTTGTTGTTGGGCCCTTTCTTCAAAGCTTGCCGGGTCCGCTCAGCTTCGAGAAACCATGCTACCAGGTAGAAGAACTGCCTTCGATGGTACTGCATGACATGCGAAGCCTCTCGGTCGATGGTTTTGCGGACGTGGGCGAATAAGGGATTGAACCCCGAGTCAAGGAACTCCTCGACAAACGAACGGAGCTGACTGGTTGCTCGCGCGTTAAGCTTCGCTGGTAGTCCCAAGTCTCTCTCGTCCTTGTTCTCCTTCTTTGTCCTCCGGGGAGGTTTGAACACTTTGTTGCTGTCCATCTTCAGATTGCGTGCTGTGACATCACTAAGAGCGTCTTGTCCTGTGAGAGACGACATTTTGCCGTCTTCACGCTTGACCCAGATCATGGTGCCGAACCGGTTGTGGCGGGTTGGGCCATTGCGGGCGTATGCCTTGTGCATGGCCGACTCCTTGTTCATCAGGGACGCAAGCTCATTCGCTTTTGCCTTGTGCGCTTGCTGCTCCGACATGAACAGCTTCTCAATATCGACTCTCTTGATGAGGTGATAGATAATCTCCATCACCGCCATGTCTTCTGTTCTAAAGTCCTCGCCCATGTTCGAAGCCAGCGTGAGGAGGAACAAGAATATGTCTTGGTATGAAAAGGCATCGATTGTGGCCGACCGCGAGATCTGCGTCTCGTCGCCCTCGTACTTGACATTGGGGGGAGGCGCAATCATGGCAATGTTGCGGAGGAAGAAGAGCACCAGCTTGATGATGCCCTGGTCCCGCGCTGTCCTGTCGCCAGCGGGAAGCGCCAGCGACGGCAGCGCAGTTCTGACAGCAGCATGGAGAATTCGCGCCTCGTCAAAGTTGATGATGGCCCTCTTGTACTGAACCTGGGCAAGCTCCAACACAGGCATGTGCCGGTGATGATTGACCGTCATCCGCTCCTTGTCACGCTCCAGGGGCCATGTCAACGGCACCATGATCTCGAAGCACGACAGTGCAATCCGAGACTTGTATTTGCTGTCGGTGGCATTCTCGGGCCAGGTCGCCAGGATCGGGAGCAGGTCGCCTTCGATGAGGTTCGCCTCGTGGATGCAGCGGGCAACGTCCATGCGGTTCGTCTTTTCGTCGTAGAAGCGGATCCATCGTTTGATATCGCGGAGGACCTCCAGGGCATCGTCGCCCAGATGGTATCGGCCATCGTCTTCTGTGCTTGCGCCCCCCAGCTGTGTTGTTTGTCAGTACCGAAGCTCAACATCCATCTGACAAGGCCAGGGAGTGCATACCGCGGCAACGAGGCTGCTGATGTGTGCCCGAACCTCGGGATGGACAATGTCTGTGGTGCCGTCAGCCAGCTCCATGGCGACCGTCTTGTTGCGTGAAGCTGTTATGGATCAATATCAGAGCGTATAACGCATAGCCGGTAGCATCAAGAACTGTAAGAGGTAGAGACAGCTGAGAGAACAAGTCGTCAATACATCTTCAATATGGTCAATCGTCAAATAGCCATTCACCATCCATGGAAGTCAATATACAGCCCCTCCAGCACGCGTCTCCCAACCAAACCTGACGCGCCTCAAGCTATTAACAGCAGCAACCAATTTACGCGGTCGATAAGCGGGTGATTGTCGGCCCTCCGATAAGCCTTTCAGCGCGCTCAAACCCCCCCAAAACGCCGGCCGCAAATGGGCCGAGGTTACCCGGGTTGCGGCAAGCCCATATTAAGCTGCCGGTATACTACCTCGTTTAGCCGGCCCAGGAGACTCACCGTTCTACTCTCTTATTCTTACTCTTCATAGAAAATCACAGAAAATGGCCAGCTCAATTCTTCGAGGGAGGGCGCTGGGGATGGTGCGCCAGTCGCGCTGCTTCAGCTCTACTCCCAGGCAGTGTGCTGCCGACGTCAAGAGTCTCGGTGTCCTCGGCGCCGGCCAGATGGTAGGATGTCCCGCTTACACGTGAAAGGCGACGGGAGTTTGTTCTGACGCTGCGTGCTTCCAGGGTTTGGGAATTGCTCTTGTTGCTGCGCAAAAAGCACAGGTTCCAGTGACTCTTGTCGATGCCTCCGAGCAGGCGCTGAGTAAAGGCATTGCGTTTGCCGGTGCGTTGGGGAAAACTTCAAGCCCTGGTGCTGTGATGTCATGACTGACGGCCCGTGATAGAGAAGCTGCTGGCCAAGGATGTGTCCAAGTCCAAGATTACTCAGGAACAGGCCGACCAGGCTCGCTCCCTGCTCAAGCCGAGCACCAAGATTGAGGATTTCTCCTCTGTCGACTTCATCATCGAGGCTGTGCCCGAGATTCCCCAGCTCAAGTTTGACATCTTCAGCAAGCTGGCCAAGATTGCCCCCTCTCACGCAATCCTGGCAACCAACACGTCTTCAATCTCCATTACACGCATTGCCGCGGCCACTACTACCGATCCCAACGACACCTCAGCTTCATCTCGAGTGGTCTCCACTCACTTCATGAACCCGGTCCCCGTCCAGAAGGGCGTTGAGATCATCAGCGGACTGCAAACCAGCAAGGAGACGCTCGACACGGCCGTTGAGTTCTGCAAGAAGATGGGCAAGATCACGTCCGTCTCGGCCGACTCGCCCGGCTTCCTCGCCAACAGAATCCTCATGCCCTACATCAACGAGGCCATCATCTGCCTGGAGACGGGCGTTGGCGACAGAGACTCCATCGATGCCATTATGAAGAATGGCACCAACGTCCCCATGGGACCACTGCAACTTGCAGACTTCATCGGCCTTGACACGTGCTTGGCTATCATGAAGGTTCTCCATACGGAGACGGGCGACTCCAAGTACCGCCCAAGCGTGTTGCTGGGAAAGATGGTGGATGCGGGCTGGCTGGGCAAGAAGAGCGGAAAGGGTTTCTATGACTATTAGAGCATGGAAGATACAGTATCCGCGACCACGACCATGTGGACAAAGTAATTAAACCTGTACATACTTAGCTTGCACCCGTGTGAAGCTTCACACGCTGGAAACCTGAGCTGAGACGAATTTCCCTTCGTGCCTGTTCTTACCGTAAGGTATGTGATAGTATGCAAGTTGTACTACTGGCTATCAATACCTTTCTGTGTTACAGTAATTCAAGTAAGTCACTTTTTCTTTGTCCTCATGCCAAATTGAAACATTGATTTGATCAGAGTTCTCTCTCTGAGCTGATCCGATGTCATGTCTACACGCCTCCATACCTATGCACGCACATGATTCGCCACGAACCCCGGTTCTGCCAACAAGACACTCGAGGTCACGAGGCAATCAAAGTGAAAGCACGGCAATATATCATCACAGCTGCAACAAGGTTGAGCATCCACCATGGTCAGCATCAAGTTGCAAAGTGGGTTGACCTGCATATGCCGGCAGAAGTCGAGTGATGGCGAGACGGACGACCTTCTGCATCAATGACATATGAGAAGCTGATTGCATATGACTGCTACCTTATCCAGTTGAGAATCATCCACTTCTGTACGCATCCTGCTATTCACCGCATCGTAATCACAAAAGAAATGAGCATTTCCAACTTGCAGATGCTATTTATATGAGCTGCAGTCATACAGCCAGCCACATGTAAGGCCTTCATAGTACCTCAACTTCGTATTCTTCCCTTACCCACCGTAAAAAAGGGCTCGAGACAAGGCGTCTGTCTAGCGTCTGTGCTCCCACCGTTTCAGCGCTAGGCAAGTCATCCGAAGGGGCTAATAATAGATCCATTGATTAGAGATCGGACTTGTTCCTGGCGAAATGTCTCACCAAGCCTTATAACAACGATTCGTTAGCACCCAACTGGCACCACAGACGACAGATTGGGCGTTGCGAGGTAAGGCAGGTGTACCTTGAAGCAGGCGGGAGCTGTAGATGGTGTGAAGGTTCCTTAGGTAGGCAAGGCACAAAGTACAGTTCTAGTAGGTATGTATCAAAGTGGATTTGAGGGGGCAAGGGGAGGACCACGCACTTCATTATACGGAATACTCGCCGAACGTCTACTCTCGCTACGCCGCCCTGCCGATCAGGAGAGCAACAGCATCATCCTATGAGAGGTTCCCTTCTGGGCCAGAAGGCCTATTATCTGGCCACACATGAGAAAATTTTCAACGGGACGCGGGTGGCCCAGTAATGCGCAGCTAAAAGATGATGCAGCAAGACCGATGCTCTCATGCATGATGCGGCACTCGCACCGATTCTCCCTTCAGCTCTTGGCATAGTCTGAGCCCTCAGCCGTCCTCGGCGCCGCAGAGCGGACCAAACGCCGATGGGAAGAGTCACTCGTCGACCAAGGGATAAGGGGAGGGGGAGGGGGGGGAGGACAGAGACGGAGACGAAGAAGGGACGGAAGCATGGAAACGGTGCCACGCTGGCGATCTGTCACTCCACCTGGCCACCCGTGTTTGCACTCACGCCTGTGCAAGTATGTACTCGTATGCCAGTAAACTCCATGTTACGCCGCCAGGGCCAGGATTCTGCTCGTGAGATTGAGGCTGAATTGAAGGATTGACCTTTCCCCTCTGCAATTACGTGGACGGCTCGATCAAGCCTCCTGCCAGGCGCGGGAGGGAAATTAGACGAGCCTGTTTGCTCATCCGACGCCGCCCAGGCCCTCTCGGAGATGTGCAGATGCAGCAGATACAGAGCCCAATGCCTGCAGGCGTTGACCTCATCGGAAAGCTGTTGCGTCCGGATGGCGTCCACACAAAGTCGAGGGTGTTATCCACGCCAGTGTTCAGCTTCTGCAACCCACGACCGGGTTGCTGATGAGAAGTGATTTCGATTTCCGGCTAATTAACGCCGGCATGTACTCGTACAGGATTCGGACTCCGCACTTGCGGCAAAGTAGAGAGGCGGCAGCAATGAATTTGCATACTGTACATGTATGTACTCATCTCGTATGTATGCGACTCGGGGGAGCAGATCTCCCGTCTGCTGAGGCGATGATTAAAGACCCGGTCTAGTTCGAGGGAGCATGTGCCCAGCCCATGTGTCCGCTATGGCTTGCAGCACGGAACAGATTTCTGTACAAGGCCTTGCCTGGCAACCTGGCACTGGCAGAGGTGGTCGCAGTACAACCCTCTTTCGTATGGAGTAAATTCGCGCGTCAGGGTAGCAGCATCTGCCTTCATCCAAGAGCCTGCCGATAGGTAGAATCAAACCGAAGGTACAAGGGCAAAGAGAGGCACACGCACACCACACAGGCACACCCAAGAACCTTACTTACCTTGGGTACCCCTACAAAGCTTGTTTTCCATAGCTCCCAGTCTGGCATCGTGGCAACTCTGCCTCGTCTGCCAGAGTACTGTAGAGATACACGACTTCCTTTGCGCCCGCATACCTATGTTCCCGAGCAGGAGATAGGCATCACACCAGCTATCCATCCACCGGCTTGCTTGCCACACCACCTGCTGGATGCAGTAGGTCGTGAACCAACGGCAACTGGCGTGAGGGAACGCTGCCATTGGGCCTTCGGGCAACCTTGGAGTAGAACCGAGGATTCCTCAGGGCCGCCACGCTCTTCCTAAGCAGAGTCCAGGTCAGCACGCGTCGTTTTTTCTCTTCATCAGTTTCTTTCTCTTCTCCCCCCTCCCCCCTAATTCTTCTTCCCTAGAGCCGGGTACCTTGCTTTCTCATCTCTCCAACGCGCCAGCAGACGAAGCCAGCGAACTGTAAGGGGGGGTTTTCCTACCTAGGGGACTCGTCGTACAAGTACGAAGTCAGTAATACTGTACAGCCAGACGCGCAGCGCTCCGGATGAGTCGCAGCATCTCGAAATGAAAGGCCCGGCTGCTCCATCTGCCTCTCCATCGTAGGGCCTTTGCTGCCCCTTCGGGCGGGAACTAGCACTGACTGAGGCATTGGCCCGGGCTTCGATTGGATCGCGCTCCTCTGGGCTCCCCGCTTTCTCGCGCAACGAGTGTGGCCCTGGCCTGGAAGCAAGCAAGCCTGTGAGCGAGCATGTGCATGTGAGGGCCGGAACAAGAGACCGGGTCCAAGCCCAAGACCAAGACCAAGACCAAGACCGGGGATGTCGCAAGGCGTCAGGCGCGGGGAAGGACTCAAGAGGGCCGCGACGCGAGGCTACGCGACAAGTCCTGAAATCTGTGAGACGGCCAGCCATTGGCGGAAGTCCAGGGTAGGGGCACGGAGGGAACAACGCCGGCTGGTGCAGGTACCAATTCGGTCAAGTGTTCGTAAGGTACGGGTGCAGGAACAATGGAAGCGTTGAGGTTGCCGATTGCGAAAGTGCGTGAGCGTGTAGGCGAGTACTCGTACAGGAACCGCTGCGGTCGGCGGCGGCGAGGCACATGAGCAGGTACGGGTACATGGGATTGGTGCCTGAGGTAGCACTACAACGTCTCTGGGAGGGGAGTGGTGATAACGTCGACCTTGCACCCTCCCCTGGCACAGCCTTGCTCTCTTTCGTCGTGTTTTCTCATCGTTCTGCTCTTGTCGCTGCCCGTTCCTTCATCCGGCCGCTTCTCTCGTGGAGGGTGACATTCAGCAAGCGATCATGAGTGGCTAGGAAAGGTACCGAGTACGGCGTTTGTGCACATCGTGACGGGTTCTGCGCAGGTAGGTATCCCTTCTGCTGCGACGTAATGGGCCTGACCCTTCGGAGCTTCTCGAGATTAGAACCTGCGTGCGTGCGACTCCGTACGAGTACATGTACGGGCACGATACGGCCAAGGGCCAAGGCCACCTGCCCCCTCTATGCACACACAGTCGTGCGCACATCGACAGAACACTGCTCCAGGACCAACAAGAGCCTGCTCTCCGCTGCACTTGCTCCGCTTCAAACGACATCAACGGAGCCCTGCGAGTGGCCAGTATTGTACCAGGTAAGTAGAGTACTTGCTTATTTCCTAAGGTATCGTCAACTGCTTGACTCTGACAATGCAATTCGGGCTGCCGCAATGTCCCGATAGTATTACCTAATACCTGAGATACCTACCTTACTTAGGCACGCACCTTCATCACCCTGGTGAAGGCAAGACGACGGCACTTGAAAGTACAAACACCAGCTCGGCCATTCTTGACACTTGCCGGGGCAGCCCTGGCCCATCGGATGGTCCAGTCTTTCTTTAGCTGCTTCACAACCGCGGCAACTCGAAGCTCGCACTCGTGCTACGGCTGACCGGGGGCCCTCTTTTCCCCTTCTCCCAGACAGGGAGCAGAAGCGTCAAACATGACTTCCAAACGGCCAGACCCGCTGCGTCAAACATGTCGACCCTTGCCCAGCGAGCCAAGTGGTCCTGAGGCTTTCCCACTTCCGACATGGCGGCTACTTGCGTCCGCGTGGCCGGCGGCCATCCGAAACCTGGCACGCAAAGCCATGTGGTCGGATCTTGCCTAATACAACGTGCTGCTCTTGCTGCTGTCGGGCGGGATGATGACGAAGCAAGGAGACCAGACAAATGCCATATGATTGCTTCGTAGGCACGCCGACGGTTGGGCAGGGCCGACGACGGGACCTGGAAGACTCGAGCCCCAGATTGTCTTGCCAGCCGAGGACACAATGCGATACCTCACCTCTGTCGCGCCGCGCCGCGTGCGACCTCTCGGGACTTTCCCAGCTCGCGCCATTGGCGGCACGAGACGCACAAGGCCGCTGACAGAAGACTTATCCGTCCAGCGCAGTTGTTTCGACTGGGGCAGCAACAGCGGTCTAGCAGATTCGCGAGGCTTGTCTGACCTGCAGGCTTTCTCTTCAATCATACGCCACACATAATAACGACTGACTACAGTACGGATGTCATATTGCCTGCGGCGTGCCTCTGACTCGCTATCCTCTCCCCGCGCTGCCGTGTTCCTGGAATTCATGCTTATATCAACTATCCTGATGGGCTACCTTTCAACCCCCGGTGTTATGCCACTATAACTGCGTGGATAGTGGAGTGTTTCGGTCTTCTAGAATTTGATGATCGCGGGCCCGTTGACAGGATAACCCACCGGGGTCTCGAGCTCCACTGCAAAGGCATCTTGAAACGACATGGCTTCCCATCCTTTCATTACCAAGTATCTGCGCGACATATTAGGGCCCTGCAGCTTCAAACTGCACATACGAAAGCACCTACGGGACACACACATACGTACACACACATACGCATGCATGTATGTGCCTTAGCTGTGCGTAGATTCGGCTGCCTGAGCTGCGCGCTGACGCTAATGCTGCTATAGAACCAAGCTCCCAATATAAACACAGATGGCATACCAAATGGCAGAGACCCAAGGTGCTGAGCTTCGCACGTGGTCTGCTGCAGACAAGTACTATCTGCAAGAGCGGGAACCTCGGACGCGATTATCAAACAGCAATACAACGGGCAGCGGGCCTGCCAATTACCGACGACAACGACGTTCTTGAGCGTTCTAGTTCGCGACTCCCCCTGAGGGAGCTAGGGAGAAACATGAGTTTGTCTAGCCACCCCCCGGCTTGGGATGAAACGACGTGGTTTACAACTTGCGCAGGAGACTTGGTCAAGGCTTGGACGTTCTGCTGCGCGTCTCGTACGAGTATAGGCGCTGCCGGCGTGCCTCACTGCTGAGGCGAATACTGTACAGCTCCTCGATGTCCACCTGGCCAGCTACAGCATCATCGCGCTGCTGCCATTGTCTGGGACTAGCCGCGGCCAGGTCATACCGAGTACATACGCACACGCGCTCACGCACGCATACGAGTGGACATGCTACGTGGAATGAGCATTTCGCGGCTTGGGCTCGCCCCACCAAGTCTGCCCCGGTTGCACCGGCGCATAAACCTTCTCAACACATGGAAAGGCTGCCACTCTTCAGAGCTTCTGAGATTGATGCATCGTGGCCTTGCAATTCTTCCGCTCGTCAATTGATCCATGCGCGGAGATCCTGGACAACGCTCTCTGGACCTTGTGGTTAATCCGACTCGGAAGAACTGCGTTGTTCCTCCAATATCAGCGCCGCGACTGCCCTCATCACTTCCGCTCGCCGTGGTCAGATGAGGGATGACGCTCTCTCGCTTCGTTCTGATGCCAAATTGAAAATCCAACCCGCCCTGCCTGCAAATGCCGTTCACTTTGCCTCCGTCGTATGAGAGCTACTGAGGCACGACTTTGCAGTGAGGGGGCCGGCGAGGGTTAGCTCCATACGCCACGTTCGGGAGGAGGGGTGGGTACCTTGAAGGCATCGTGCTGCACTTCTCCCAGGCGTCATCCGCTTCACATGTTCACCTAGCCCAATCCCGTTGATCGCGCGCATTGTCTGCATGAACAAGCGAGACGAGGCTGGCGTATTTAGTGCTGCTGCCGCCCTCTTGCAGTTGCCGCAGATGAGCAGAATGCGTCCGGGACTCTGCTTTCACGGCCCGCGATGCTTCTTCTCTCGATTGAATGCAACAGGACAGCTGCTCCACTGCGACCTAATTCTCCCTGGCCGCTGTAACTATTACCTGCATTCAAATGTGGCGACCCTCCCCCACTTACGAGGCCCTGCGATTTCTCGTCGTCTTCGACTTGCCGCTGATGACCCCTGTCCTGGACGGCAGCCCTCCCCCCGGTCACCGATATGCGCGCCCCCTGGCGTCAACCCTCGTTGTTTCTGAGCCCCCCTGTCTTGTTGTACTAGTATCTATGCCTTTGACTACCATGGCCTCTGTAACCCGTTGAGGAGCCCATTGGTTCAGTACGAAAACAGGCCTCGAGCCGCGGTCATGCGTTCGTCCGTGGAGTCGACTTGAGAGCAGATGTGCTATGTACTACTGTACTGAGAGTACGAGTACCTACACCCCAGGAGCCTTGGAGCTTTGCGCCAGTGGTCCGGCCGAGGTGCCGTCTGGTAGTCGACTCTTGCCACTGTTGGCCTTGACCTTGTCACAAGCCCTGTCCTGGTGAAAATTGCTGGCTAATGAGATCGATCCCATGCCACTAACATTTGGAAACGAAAGAAGCCATTTCGGCTTCCATCTTGCTCGCGGGAGTACGAGGGGCACCTCGTCTCTGAATCAGCGGTCTGGTATCATGGACGAGGACTCGATGCTGTTGCTACGGGCACTTCCATGCGGACGAATAGACAACCGCGGTGCCCACGAATGGGTCTGGCATTGCATACCCGGCGCAAGAGAGCATCGGATCACTGCGTCGGCGCGGCTGAGCGCCCCCCTCTCGGCCTACACGCATTCTGCAGATGCTAGTAGTAGTGCTACTGTACTTGTTTTGCTCGACCGAGGGCCCAGATCCGCGCTGTTGCTGCCGCTGTCCATCCTGGCGGACGCTTTGTCTCCCTGGATGCATCGTTCGTTGACTTGAGAGCCCAGACAGCTGGTGTTAGCAATGAAGCTGCCGCAGTTCTTTTGATCTCACTGAGACGATGACAGCAAATCGGCCGTCAGTTATACAAAAAGCACAAGTATGAGTCCGTGGAGCAATCGTCGTAAGGCAGCCTGGGGACAGCTTACCAGGGGCCGTTCTCAATTATACCCTTCCTGGTAGTGGTCCCTCTCTTTCCCGATCTTGGGACACGGAAGACTCCTGGTAGCTCAACCGACAACACAAGGGTGAGAAGTGCATGCTCTGCGGTGCTGGCCCATTACAGTGCGGCTTTTCTCGAATCACGAAGCCTCAAAGCTGCAGACTAGGCTCGCCCACCCCATCCTCCTTCATCAGGTACCAGGTACGGAGACGCCCCCCCACAGCCTCTTCTCCATCGACGCAAAGCACCTGTCTCCAGCGGCAGTGCCCAGCTTTGCCGTACCATTCTGCAGACAATTCTCTGAAACCCCCTCGAACGGATATTACGGGTACTCTACTCTGGATTCTGGCCAGATCTTGTGCTTGCCAGGCCCGGGCCAAGTCAACCCAGTCATCCTGCCAGCATCTTGGGACCGCCCGACACCTCACTCCTGCACGAGGCATATACCTGTATGCGAGCTGATGATTCCAGGACCATCGATTGCACCTACATCGAGCTTGGAACCCCACTTGAAGCGCGTGGTATGCGGTCGTCGTTCTCATGTCACCATACAAGTATATCCCAATCCCACCTCGTGGAACCTTGGAGCTACCCAGATGCTACCCCTTCAAATCAGTCTCGAGACCTGAACTCGATAGCCACTCGGGCCCTAACTTCGTTCAGACAGGGGTCACTCACTGGCTCTCTCGCTTTTGCAGGCGGCTAACTACCTACTTCTTTCTTCCCCAACCCGGTCAAAGGTGTTAATACATCCACTGTACGAGTATTACCAACAGTACGAGGACGGCTCTCCGCTGGGCGGCATCAGAGGCAGTCCCTTTTCGAGCTCCCATTTCGAAGAGATTTCGCCCCCCTCAGCCCAGAAGAGACTAATCTAGGCCGCCCTTTGTTTTGTGCCACTTGCTCTTAGCATCGCTCAGCTTGCTCTTCGTGATATATCATTTGGTTGGTTGGTTTCGAGTTTCTGATTCACACAACTCGCGAGCGAGACGACTCAACTAGCACCTACGCTCAAACTATCGGCTTATCGCGGAGCCTCTGTTGCCACCTCGTAAGCTCCTTTGCCTGTTTCGGAGCCTGGATCTGTCGACAACCTCTTGTTTGGCGGTAGTGGCTTGCCTGTCAGGCCCTCATCGAGTTGATGTTGGCAGAGTTTTCGAGCATATCTCGAACAAGTCGTGTGGGCGATCCCGCTGGCGCCTCTTCGTCCCAGGTCGTAACTCCCATCCCAATGCTCGCCACCAGGCCCTGCGACACCGAGAATAGCCACTGGTCTTTCGGCAGATACTTCCCAGCTCCTGGCAAAGCTTCACCCAGTCCACGCATGTCAGACCAGTACGACTCTTCCCTACCGACACAGCCAGACTGGCATGGCCAGTATCCTTACCTTCCTCAGCCAGCTGGATCTGCCTATCCTGCGTCCGCCGAATCGAATCACGCCAACTCGGGAGTAGCCCAACCACAGCCAGTGGTAGAGGGCGGAAACATTCGCCTGGATGCCCATACCGACAGACAAACGGCACTGCCACCTAGTCTACGCCATCCTGCCTACCGTGGAGGAGCTGGAGACCATGGGCATCCCTCTCGGCCTGCCGAATCATCAGATAGGAAAGAAGACCAGAGAGGCATGAAGTCCGCATCCCTCTTGCTGGACGAGACACTGCTGCCTACCAGAGCTACTGGCCGAGAGCCTGTGCCCTCAACCCACATCAACTCAGCTCCAACTGCGACGAAAGGCCTGGATGATGCCTCTGACAGGTTTGGATCAGAAGATCAGTCTGTGGCGGCTGTCAAGGATGATGCGGATGATGGCTTGGCCGACGAGGACATGGCCGAAGAGGAGGCAGACTCGCTGTTACAGACTACGGCGGAACGAGTGGCAGCTCGCAGAAAGATGAAGCGCTTTAGGTAAATTCCCGGCATTCGCTGGAGAATTGAAGTGTCAGCAGGCTAATTCGACTGTCAAGGCTCACCCACCAGCAAACACGGTTCCTAACGAGCGAGTTCGCAAAGCAGCCTCACCCGGATGCTGCCCATCGAGAACGGTTGTCCAGAGAGATTCCTGGACTAAGCCCTCGGCAAGTCCAGGTGTGGTTTCAAAACAGGTAAGTCGACTCAAAAAGAACAGACTTGTTCGAAGTTCTGGGGGCCAAAGGCAGGAAGAGGTCATATGCAACAGGGGCCTAACTCGTCTCTTAGGCGTGCGAAGATTAAGAGACTCAACGCCGATGACCGTGACCGGATGATCAAGATGAGGGCTGTTCCAGATGATTTTGACAACGTACAAGCCTTACACTCCCCTTATGGAGCTGTACATGGCATGCCGATGCCTCTGGCTGGCCCCGTGGATTTTGCACACCACCCGTCGTACCCGAACAATCCGATCATGAGGCCCCTGATGGTGGACGTTCGCCGTCCGGAGGGAACAGACCATTTATCGCCCACCGGACTAACGCCTTCATTTGGCAGTATCGGCTTCCATGCTCCCGGCACGGTGAACTCGTCTGGAGTAATGTCGCCAATATCACCACATTCTACGGACCGCTATCCCCCTCATGGAGGTGGCGGGCCACACCATCCCTTGGAAGCGCATCGTCAGGGAGCCGGGCCACATCAAACGTTCAATGGCCGAGATTCGATCCCCAGACCAAGATCCGAGTCGCTACAATCATACTATATGTATTCAGGGGTAAATACGCACTCTAGTGTGTCTGACCGTTCCCCGTTGGTCTACCAATCCAGTCAGATGAGCCAAACAACAAGTGGTAGCTCGGCAGGCGTTGACAGGGGCCCGTACACAAGTAAGTTGAAGTCTCCCTATCGGTATCAGTCGAGGAGTCAGGCTAATGGAGACTCAATCGTAGGCGGGAGTAATACGCAGTCGTCACCGACGGGCTTGAGCTATCCCAACTTCCAGCAGACGCCCGAGAACGGCTCTCGCCTTCGAGCTGCCTCAGCCTCGGGCCCGTTGCCCCTGAACACGACGGACCATTATCGACCTCTCCACTCTCCTCAGTCACATGCCCATCGGTCAACCGGGTCGTCTGCACAATATGGAGCATCCTCAACGTACCAAGCCAGCTACGGCGCAGCTCCTCTATCAGCGCCGTTGACGCCTTCATTGGCAGCACCACAGGTGCGGACATCGGTTGGACCGTCAAGTGTCCGGGACTACCAAGACTCGGTGGGAACTGGTGGGTTTCCCCATACGTTGCCGACTGGGCTGAACGGCCATGATTCTCGAACAGAAAGCAGAAGCGTGTTTCCCAGTGGGACACCAGGCTATGCAAGCCAGCAGCAACGGAATGAGAGCTACGGCATCAATGACTTGAATGGCACGGTTCCCTTCAAACGAGAACGGGGCTATTCGAGTCAGGGAGGCGCAACCTCGCCTCTGGATAAAGCGAGGCCCTCGTTATATCATACTTCAAGCTAAGCAGCAATCGGCTCTGTGCCTTGGGTGGCGTGCTTAAGAGTTTCCGCCGCCACAACAGGCCGTCAAAGGCCAAGTGAGCGTAACTATTCAACCATGGGGACAAGCTCTACGGCCAATTGAGTTTCGACCAGTGAGTGTCTGCAACGCGGCAGTATATCCCATTTTCTTTTTATGTCATTATATCAGCGCCATGCATATGGGGCCACGATCTACTCCTATCCGGGACTTGGATATGATGCCCCTCTGAGACCTTGGTTGCCCCCTCTTGGAGTCGAACAGCAAGATGATTTACGCATTGGGATCTACTACAGACGGGCCCGGCCGGGCTGGGCGAGGTGGGCAGGCGCGACAAGACGGGCGATGATGCCGTTGGCTTGTGTGTATAGGCTTGCCGCATTATCAAAAGCGAAGTTATTTACAAAAACCTAGCTTGTCTGATGGCAAAGGGATGTGT
>LFMI01000683.1:0-13820 GCA_001050175.1 Trichoderma parareesei | reverse complement strand
TTTTTTTTTTTTTCTTTCTTTGTTTCTTCACAACCACAATCCATATTCGCCGCCTTCCAGCGCTTCTGTAAAGTTGACGCCGTGAATCTGCAAGATCAGCACCGCATCCATACGTGAATGAATGTCGTCGTTAACCCCTTATTCCCAGATTAATAGTTACGCCCGCAACATCATTGGCTTCTCGGACCAGGACGCCATCAACCTGCTGCTCATCACAAACGCCATGGGCATCCCTGCGCGGCCCATTGCGGGATACATTGCGGACCGTCACACAGGCCCAATCAACCTCTTTTCCGCCGCCACCGTCGCCGTGAGCGTCATGATATACGCCTGGATCGGCGTCACGACCCGGACGGGCATGTACGTCTTCAGCGCCGTCTACGGCTTCGCTGTCGGCACCAACCAGGGCACGTTTGTCGCGTCCCTGACGAGCCTGACCAAAGACCCGCAGAAGATGGGCATCCGCTTCGGCATGGTAGAGACGCTGTGCTCGCTGGCGACGGTGGCCGGGGCGCCGACGGCCGGGGCCATCATCGACCACAACAACGGGGACTTTTTCTGGGCGCAGATATGGGGAGGGACCGTCATGGCGGCTGCAGCAGTCATCTTTGTAGCATGTCGCATTTCCGTGACCGGATGGAGACTGGTCAAGATTTAGCCAGTCGGTGGAACAGTTGCCGAAAGATTGATCGATCGGAAAAGGGGCACAGATAGTAAGGTATGGGGAAGATGGAACAGCGGGGAAGAAGGCAAAAAAGAAGGATATCTACCTAGGTATCACGTCGAGGAATGGCCAGAATGTAGGTATGTAATGCCGATATCGGAGCATGAATGACCGCGAAAAAGCATCTTGTCAAGTAATAATGACGAATAGAATCAAGGCTAGTAGTGTTTATTACCGCTTGGGACTCTGTAATATCGAATGATGATAAGGTAGTACTGTAGGTATGTAGGTAGTTATTAGCTCACTGTTGCCGCAGCTTTGCGACGGCCTTTGCTGCAAGAGCCGCAACTTGCGTGCCGTCCTCCCAGATATTGTCGTGCTCAAGCCGGAGGTCCCTGATGGCTATCGGCGTGATGCCGTCCTTGACAAGCTTGACCTCCATGATATCCAGCTCCGCTACGTCGATGAGGGTATCCTCTGCGGAAGATGCCAAGATGACCAGGCTCGGCTCGTTCGGCCACAGGCTCTTGAAGTTCCCAGCAAACTTTGCCGGCGATGCTGCGTCCCAAACCTGCCTGTCCGGACCAAAGGCGTCGGCGATGAAAGTCTCGTACACTCCGCCGTGCCTCTCGGCGAGGCCTCTCAGGTCGTGAATCCCGGATATGCTGACGAGGGCTGCCGGCAATGGCGCGACCGGGCCCCAAGCACACGAGGCGTCGTTGTTCATGATGACCTGATGGACCAGCGTCCCGCCAACTGAGTGGCCTATCAACACGTAGTTGCCACCGATGCCGTACTCGGCGTCAAGCAGCCCCAGAGCGGCCAGGACGTCTTGGACATGTTGCGGGTGCAGGGCCTGGCGCAGCTCATTCGCCGGCGTCGAGGCGGGATCCTGGGGGAACTGCGGGTGCGGCGACAGCCGGTAGTCGATGCTGGCGAAGCCGCGAACCGCAGACCGGGGCAGATCGGGCTGGGCGAGCATGTGCTTGATGGACGGCACAAAGTCATGGAGGGTGTTTCTGGGGTCGCGCCACCCGCCGCCGTGGACGAAGCTGTCAAAAGGGGATTCGGGTGTAAGAGTCAGGATCCTCACGTAGAAAGATATTCCAAGGTTCGCGATGAGAAAAACAAGAAATCAACGTGCGAAGCCGCGACGAACTTGACGTCAGGCGGCGGCAGCTGCTGTCACGTACATGATCCAATACGAGGCCGCTGAATCTGCCGCTTCTGGCGCGTCCTCGTACTGCCAGACGCCGACGCGCTGGAGGTTGTGCTGGCCGTACTGGTGGCTGGCATATTTGAGGCCGGGGATGTCTGCGGAATACGCCATTTGTAAGGCTGCGATTGTCTCTTTGTGAGCTTTGTGCTGCAGGGGATGGCGAAGGATTTCCACTGGCTGTGCAGATGGTGAGGGGGGTTGAAGGAGGCGGGGTTTGCAGACACGGAGTTGAGGGTGGCAGCCCTTCGTATCAATACTCGAATCCTTGAGTCTGGATGCGATGGAGATTGAATTGAGGGCTTTTGCTTTGCTTCTTGTTCTTGCTTCCTTCCTCTTCTTCTTCTTCTTCTTCTTCTTCTTCTTCAATTTATCATGTACTCTGAAAGACTACTGGAAGATTCAGTGTGAGAGAAATGCAGAGCTGTAGGGCAAGATGTTGAATACTTGCTTTCCTTTTCTGAGACATGAGGCTATTTTTACAGGGTCGGACAATACATGGAACGGGAAATACGGGGTAGCGGATCGCTAGAGGGCTTCCAGAACGCGGCTAGCGAATCAGCGCCTGTAGCTGGACCCGGAAACCTTGAGAGGCGCTGGAGGTACTCGGTACGGCGACATCCAGCGGTCCCTGGGCAGCTAAATAGGTAGCCCGGACAGGGAGCTGACCGAGCATCGACTCTCTGGTCCCGCTTCGACCATTGGCCTTCCCTGTACCGGTACTTTTACTTGGCATTGCCGGCGAGCGGGAATAAGAAAATCTAAAGTCGCATGCGAGTGATTCGGCAGGTGGAAGACAAATGATGCAGTACTAGTACTATGTTGAGTAATGAAATATGAACCTGGAAATAGGGGCGCGTCGGGAGCGGTGCGGCTCCAATAGGGGGGCCTGTTGATGCGTGATGTCACGGGTACCTTGGCGATGTCTTGGCTTGATGAGCTGAGATGCCCTTTGAATTGCCCAAACGGTTGGAGAGCAATTGAGTTTATGAGGGTAGGTAGTGCAAAGCATCAATTCCAGCTGCGAAATGCTGTCGCGTGCCACTTCGCCACTACCTGGTATGGTAGTAGAGGGCGGGAGCAAAAGGACAATGAATGAACAGCGCCGTTGTGGCTCAAAGGACGCGGTGGCACCGACTCCTTTGATTTATTGGAGACTGTAAAGACTGAAAATTTGGAGGCGAGACAGTTTGAGGAGAGGCCTGACTCAGCTGTACAACTGCCTGGGCTTCTGTTCTGGAATTAGCTCGAGGCCAAGCTTTTCTGGACAGTGTCCGCTTAATTTCATCACTGTGTCAGCATCGGCCTCCTCTTTTGTCATGGTGATCGTTCAGAGCAGCAATAGTGAAGCATCAAGCGTCGACTCGACCGAATCCCGATAAAGCGCAGGGTCCTGTCGCATGTCAGCATGACGAGGTTTGATTCGAACTAGAGCTACCAAAGACTGCTCGGTACCTAGTAGTCGCATTGGCAGCGCCAAGAGCGTCCAACGTGAGCGTCGTTTGGGGCTGGATGTAGATCTGTCGTAAAGATTCACTCGCCCCCGGATGAAACACAGACACAGCCTTCTTGCGAGGTTGTCTCAAGTCTCGAGGCTTCTGGCTCTGGCTCTGCCCCACCGCCGGTGCAACCATCTGTTCCCAGGCTTGCTTCTATCGATTTCATCACCAATAGTATCAACCTGCGCTACGGAGTCTGCTAGCGGCTGCTCATCTCTGTAAGATGAGGTAACGACTCGCTGGCCAACGACAGCCGACGAAGCGTAAGAAAAGTCAATTTCGATAGCCTGCTCTTACACACAGTACAACTGATTAGCAGCATCAGACGCAATGGATGGCATTGATGGGCAGCCATGTTCTCGTAAGCGCACTGCGGGAGTGCTGCCGATGCTCGTTCTGGACCTGTTCCAAATTAATACGAATGATGGAAGCATCGTCTCCCGGCACTCGCTCGTATCTGGGCTCCTGAGCTGCTATGTATTCTGGGTTCCACGTCTGATGATCCAATGCCACCCGCGGGGATTGCCTACTACAGTACAGCGCCCATCTCACCAAGCTGTGCTGCCTTGGACTCCTGACCTACGGTACCTACAGTATGTAGTACTTGTAGAGTCCATCGTGGCACGGCCATGCTTCTGGTGCTACCTGTCCCGTGTTTCTGTGCATCTCCGACTTGTGTTTCCCATTCTGCTCGGTTCCCCACACTTTGTTCTGTGATGTAGACAGCACCGGCATGTCATCATGCGACGAGACCAAGACTGGATGGCTCAGATGCTCAATCTCACGCACCAACAAGACGAACAGCTCGCCACACGAACCGAACCACCGCGAGCACTGGTCAGCTGTGGCCATGCTGTGCCCAGGGAAAGACGCTGGATTTCCCCTCTGCGTTGCCTCTTGCAGACTAACTCGGCATTGTTGGCAGCCCCTCATTCTGACAATAGCTACAGAGTGGATGAGGTCCAGCATTGACGATGGATGAAGAAGATCCTTGGCCTGGCGCACACAGTGCTGCCCGTAGCCGGTACTTGCGGAGCGGCATCGCTGCAACACAGTGCGAGGCGTACAAGCGTAGAAATAAGGGGGAGGCTGCCGACCCCAAAAAAACAGCGGGGACAGAGGTTCAGAAGGCGCACCAAGTAGCGCTACCTCAGGAGCAGCGACGAGGCGGCGCTAGCCCCAAGTCACCGCGACGGCCAGCGAGGAACAGCGAGGAACAGCGACCAGCCTCGGGAGGCCATTGGCGTGGCGTGGCGGGCTGTTGCGGGGCGCTGGCCTTCTAACGGCGTTGCAGGCACGCGACACTGACGGCCCAAGTACCGGTACCCGCGCTAACTGTACGGGGCACGGAGCAAGCGACTCGACTCGAGGCGACAAGGGGGGCAGAAAAAGCCCTGCGGCGCCAGCAGAACTTTTGTCTGAGGCGCCCATTCTGATCCTCATCTGCCACACCCGCGCCCTCGGTTTTCCCTTTTGCTTGGGACATCATTCCATTCCATTAATTCCTATCGTTTGTCCCCGATTTTGGGCGGTCTCGCACGGCGCCGACCTTCTTTTTTCTTCTTTCTGTTCGCGGCCTCGCTTCAACTTCCTTCGCTTGTTGGCCAGCCCGCCTTTGTCTTCTTTGCCGTTCGTTTTCTTGTCGTTTGCTCTGCGGCGCTGTTGCGAGACGGAGACAGAGACGGAGACGGAGACGGAGACTAGGTAGTCTCGTGATACCCTCAACAAGAGTAGGAATACAGGAAGAAAAGAAGCTTGAGGAAAGAGAGACGACAAAAGACTTTTCTTTACCGCTTCAACAGCGGCGCGTTGGATATGAGAAGCGTCACTTGGTGGTAGCCCTGTGTGCCTCTCGCTGACTCCTGTCGCCTCCGCCCCTTTCCGTCCTCAACTCGACCTACATCTCGACCTCGACCTCGACCTTGACCTCGACCCTCACCGATCGGACCCCCCGCTCCGACTCCGACTCCGACTCCGACTCCGCCGCCTCGACGCCTCCCTACTCCCACCTCCTCCTCGCCATGGAGTCGACGCGCCGCTTCACCAGCGGCATGGCGTCCCGCATGCGCTTCTCCAGCCCAACGCGGCGGCGGCTGGGATCCGCTACCTCGACCGTCACCGTCGTTGCCGCGCCCGTCATGCGGATCCTGTCTGCCTTTGCTGCTCGATTCGCAAACCGGCAGTTTCTCTTCGCCATATGCGTCGTCGCCATAACCAGCGGCAAGCTGGTGCACATATACGCCCACATCACGGCGCTCGCCTTCCGCTCCCTCGCACGCTGGGGCCTCACATTCTTCACACAGGATACCGCCTTCTTAATATTAATACGGCTGCTGCTCGACACGGAGATATACCCTTGGCGGTGGCTGCGCATCGTGCTCACGACCCTGGCGACGCTACTCGTTACGATTGTGCTGGCCCTGGCGGCCATCAACAACGCCTTCTTTGTCGTCGCCGGCTCCGAGCCCCACTGGCGCAATGCCGGCTTGGCGAGCAACGCCTCCTCGTGGAAGCTGGCAGTCACCGGACTGTTTACCTGCCTGATTGTCTTGGCGATCATCCTCGGCATCAGCTGGGTCACGCAGGACATCTTCTACTACCTGGCCGGCCTTGCCCTGGACATCCTCAAGTGGCCCTTTGCCTTTGTGTACAGCAAGCTCCCGCAACGGATGCGCCCAGCGGCGGCAAATGTTCGATATGCTCATGTCCCCCAGCAGGATGTCGAGGGCGGATCCGAGCTCATGGGCAAGGAGGACGACGACATTGACTCTAGCGGCTCAAGCGTTGTGTCGGATGCGCGCCGAGCTACGAAATGGACGACTGCCCTCTATGTCCTCGTTGGCTTCGGTCTGTTGCTCCAAGTCCTGCTGTACATCGTCCGACCAAGCGAAGGCTCTTATACCTACATGTCGTGGACACTGCCGCTACTCCCTTTTGCGGATTTCGCTCACTCGTCGCCCATTCTGGCTGCGCTCACCCCCGTCTACGACGTCAGCATTGGCTGGAACTGGGATAACCGCACCGCGCTGGTGGAGCCCATTCGGTGGGAGTGGCTGCCAAAGGACCCCCTCCCAGGATTCCAAGACTGGTACACGGCGGAGGAGACGCACTACCGCGCCTCGCAGGACCCCCTGAAGATCTCCAACTTGAAGAATGACGTCCTTCCCGAACTCCGCGACAAGCTGGCCAACATCACGATCAAAAACGTAGTGCTCATCAAGCTCGAGAGCACGAGAAAGGACGCCTTCCCCGTCAAGAAGGACGGTCTCTTCTACCAGCTTGCGGCCGAATCCTTTGAGAATGGCACACTGCCCGAGACGGCGGAGAAGAAGATTTCCACGCTCACCCCCACCGCCAATTTCTTGACGGGAGACTACGAGGACGGCTTTGAGCACAAGGAGAAGAAGCGACGAGGCGGCCTCAACGCCAACAACTGCCACACGTCGGCCAGCTACACGCTCAAGAGTCTTACGGGCACGCTTTGCGGACTGTCGCCGCTCGTCGCCGACTTCAACGCCGAGGTCTCGCATCACATCTACCAGCCCTGCCTGCCGCACATCTTTGACGCCATGAACCTCGGTCTGGGCAACTCGTCCAAGGACGGCGACAAGAAGGATTTTACGTCGCACAAGTGGAAGTCCTCCTTTATGATGTCGGTGACGAATGGATTCGACAAGCAGGACGAGCTCATGGTGCAGCTCGGCTTCCCGCGGAACAATACCGTTTCCAAGGAGTATCTGAAGAGTGACGACGCCAAGTTTGGAAAGGTGGACGTCGAAGACATCAACTACTACGGAATGCCCGAGTATGTCATTGAGGACTACGTCCGCGATGCGTTCAAGTCGGCCAAGGAGAACAACGAACGAGTGTTCCTGACCCACCTGACCAGCACCACACATCATCCCTTTGGACTGCCGGAAGACGTCGAGCACGTCCCCATCACCAGCGAGGAGAGCTCCAAGCTGGACAATGTGTCCAAGTACCTCAACGCCATTGGGTTCGTCGACCGCTGGCTCCAGAAGATTCTGGATATCCTTGATGAGCAGGGTGTTGCGGACGAGACGCTGGTCATCTTCGTCGGCGACCACGGCCTTGCGGTCCCGGAAAACGATGGCATCACGCCGTACTACAACACCAACATTGGCAACTTCCACGTGCCGCTGGTCTTTTCACACCCCCAACTGCCTGCTATTGACATTGACGATGCGGTCATTTCCTACCAGATCCTGCCCACGATCCTCGACCTGCTGCTGGAGACGGGCTCGCTCTCGTCTTCGCAGACGCAGATTGCAAAGGACATGATTGACAACTACGAAGGGCAATCCATGCTGCGATCGCTCATCAACGTCAATGACAAGACGGGCCAGCCCAACTGGCAATTCAGCGTCATGAATCCCGGGCGAGCCACGGTTGCCGTTCGCGACAGCCGCGAGCCGCACTGGAGGCTCACGGTGCCCATCATCGAGAACACCGAGTGGCGCTTTACGGACCTGGACACGGAGCCCCACGAGGAGAAGCACCTCGTCGCCTTTGACTTTCCCGGCTTCCTGCAGAAGATTGAGCAGGAGAGGTCGGTTGAGGCGGCGCACTGGGCAGAGCAGGCTGCGTTTGTGGCGCGGTGGTGGGTTGAGGAGAACAGCATGCGCTGGCACTACAACCCATCTGAATAATGACCGAAACATGACCTACAAGGGAGGGGACATTGTTCGAGTCTCCTTTATCCTCTTGCTTTATGGTCCGCTGCATCACATGCATGACGACATGATAGATATCAATCGGTATCTGCTGCATTGTAAAAATCCTCTTTTACCACCACCCATACATAGCTTTTTTTTTTGGTCCATTCTTCTGGTCTACATTTCATAGGGACAATGGGGGCATTAATATCTTTTTCTTGTATTCCCTACTTTCGCCTTCTTCCTCTTTTCGTGTATTCAGTCAGGGTATATAAGGCGTCTCGCGCTTCTGATTGTGAATTACTTGGGTAGACCGTTTGAACACAAACCTTTCAGAAGAAGAAGAAGAGCGGTCTGTGGCTCTGCGGCAGAATTTAAGGGGCGGTTTTCTGAAGCTGTCGAGTTTTATCCTGTTATTCTTTCTTCAGCATGGGAGCGATGACTTGGTAGATGAGGGCTTGATGGAGGGGGGATGCATATGCGTTGCATACATGCCCCCCTTTAGCCAGCGCGCATAACGCGAGAGAAGATGATGAAGACACTTGAAGTCTCCCTAAGCGAGAGCAAAGCGGTCTTTGAAGAGGAAAAAAAAAGGACCTGTACTATATGTGGGATGTGATTGCTGGGAAACGCTGCTTGCTTCTAGCTGGCTGTTTGTTCGTCAAAACGTCTTAGCAGCTGACCTTTGACTGACGATATCCGTGATATGACACCACCTCTGCTTGTCCATCCATGTTATGCCTTGAGTGCCGACGAGCCTTGACCCTGGCTTTTTGACTCTTGGTGCAACGTGTGATTTTACCGAGCTTGACAGCTCTGATCAAGCATTTTCTGTGCACCCGCCCATCCGGCATCGTCATCACGCGCCCGTTTGTGATACACACATCAGATGGTGACGTTGAAGATGTAGAGCAGGCTTACCGAGAAGGTATCTTGAAGATAAGTAATTACGGTGCCGAAAGCACCTTTCGGGCCGTGAGCGGCGTGATTCCGAGGTTGCATGTCTCAGTTCAGCTCCCGGGGTCGCTTGACAGCCCTCTTGTCTGTTTTATCTCTCTCTCTTCTCGTCACGTTTACCTGTGCCGATGTTTCTGTGACTGTTTCCCCCCCTTGACCCATGTCTTTATTTGATATTTTTTCCTGTTTTCTTAACTTTTCTCTTTTCTTCTTCATTATATTCACTAGCGCTTGCCGTGTAATAAACAGCTTCCTTGCCTTTTCCAAGCTCCGGGAGGCTGGAAACCACATGTTGCCTGGGCGTGTGTGGAATTGTGGATGCGGATCATCTCCGATCAATGACAAACAGGGCCAGAAATCAAGAAGAGAGGGAAAACTCATCGCTCTCAAGCTGGTGACGCCTAATGATATTTTCTCGTCAAATTTGCTGAAAATGTGATTGCCATCTGGTGTTTTGTCCAGTCAGCTTGTGTGTTTGCCTAAAGTAGCGAATTCAAGCAACGAGTCAGGGTGGAAAGCCAGAGAGGCGATCGATAAGGCAGTACCTGGTACTTAATCTTTGCAAGCATCACAGCATGTGACCAACAAAGCGCTTCTTTCCCTTCTTCTACCTACCTAGTCAAACTCCGTCGCCTCACCATCGTCAAACGAATTATATGCGAGCATAGAGAGTCTGATTGCAGCGACTGGCTCGGCAAGCTTGATGAGAAATCACCCGCATCGTGCCGCTGCGCGCTTCTATTCGCTGGCAAACGGTTTAGGTCGATGCCACCCCTGGCGCCAGCTCCCGACCAACCACAGCAGCCCGTCTGATGCCTCCCGCAGCAGAATCAAAATGCCAGGGGGGTTGCGCACGAGGAGTGTCTCTTGATATTACCTAGGTAGGTATGCTAGAAAGTGCCGCTGCCGGACCCGAAGAAGGGTTGCACTCTGCGAAAGAGAAGAGACAGAGAGGAGAGATGGGAAAGAATTGAAGGGACCTTTTGCGCAATGCTTGTTTTGGTTGATGATGAACCCTCCCCTCGTCCCCCCCCTGTCTGTTCTGTTGTCGTCCTAGGCTTACTTGGACCAAGTGCGAGATGCAACGACAGGGAACACGATCGAATCAGTGTTCTTCACCACGGAAGCCGATAAACAGGGACAGGGACAGAGAGGACATCGACACAGCGCTGTTGCTCGTGTGTGATGGGCTGCATGCCATCGGCAAGGGTCTGTTGGACCATTCGACGCCACGGACCGGGCTGTGACAGGACTGACTGTGCTGGAGAGATTGAATGACATATTCGGTGTCTGCGTTTGCTGGGAGTTTGCTCTACCTCTCTCTCTCTCTCTCATCTCTGCTTTACCCGCTATTATCACAACATGTTCTTCTCCTTGCGTCAAACGCCGGATCGCGGAATCCATCTACCAAGGCAGCCCGCAGTGGACGACACCTTGAATGGTGGAGGAGCCATCATCATCATATCGTCCAGCTACAGCCGTTCTTGACGTTGTGCTCCTCGCCATCGGACAACATGCCCTTTCTTTTCGATCCGATGGACGCATGTCTCAGATGCAGCGCCGGACAGGACAGGGGTGGCCACCATTCGCTGCGGGTCAACGACCTCGTGCATTTTGCATCGCAATTCATCCTCTCGCTGCTCGTCGAACCGTGACTGGACAGCTCCAGCCAACCAGCCGCTGTGAGTTGAGTCAAGCCAGTGACCGCCACAACCCCCCTGTCGATATCACACACACTGACACACTATCCCCCGTCCCCCATCCATTTGGTCCTATCGCACCGCAAGTACACCTCCAGCAACGCAAAATCCTTTCGCAACGGCGGCCCGTTCTGGTGCTACTCATGCCATAGGCAAAGGGGACCTCAAGCGGCCCACTCGGCATCTTGTTTAGCGAAGCTGCTGGGCTATTATTAGCGTGTGGATGTTGTAGCAAAAGAAGGCAACTGGGGGTCGATGGACTTCCCTTGACTCCCGATGTACGCCTTTTCGTTTGCTCCTGGACGCCCAGCCGGCGCCTGTGAGTCGAGCCCATGCGGTGATCGCTGAGCCAGTCAATATTGTTAGCTCGGCTCCGGCAGGGCTCGCAAACGGAGGTGAAGAGGGAAAGAGAAATTGCTGCCCCAAACATGACCACTCTCCTGGGACCGAACGGGGGGGAGAGACCAGAGAGACGCCCCGGCTGTGTTATCCTCATCTGGACGACGAGACCATCAAGTTTGATATCCCGGCCGTCGATCGGGGCCTGTGACTCGCTTTCTTGTTCTTCTCCCAAAAGGACAAAGCCCCCCATCCCCCAGCCGTGGCTTGGGTGCCCGGTTGTAGATATAGCACCCGCGCTCGCCTACTTTTCGTCACCGTTAGCTGGTTTCGATCTTCGTGCTTGTTACCCTCCTCTATTCCCCTGCCCTTGGCACACTTTCTTCTGGATTCCTTTCTCTTAGGTGTCCCTCGGTAATAGCACCGCCGCTCGCTTTATATCCCTCCTCCGCCGATGCCCTTCTAGGAGCCATCCCGATCTACTTACTTTACTCTCCTCTCTTCCCTCCCCCCTCTCGCTTCCACCTCCCTCTCTCTGCAGCCGTCGTGTTGCTATGCCGATCGTCAGCTGTCTTGATCGGAAAGGTTGGGACGTCGGATCGCCATGGCCGATGAGTCTCTCGACGTGAACGAATACAATGGCGGCCCTCTGGTGGGCACGTGTATAGCCTTCCTCGCCCTGTCCTGGCTGGCCGTGGGGTTGAGGACGTACACGCGGGCCGTGGTCATCAAGGGCATGCAGGAGGATGACTGGCTCATGCTCGTGGCTCAGGTATGTCTTGCGACCTGTCTAACTTCCTTGGAGGGGGGAATGTCAGGCTGATGAGCTTGTGCAGGTGATTTTCACACTCTCATGCGCTTTTGTTTTTGTCGGTGTTCAGGATGGCATGGGGAGGCATAATGCTGCTATTATGGACGACGACAAGAAGATTTCGGCTCTCATGGTGAGTCTCACCTTCAACCTTTCTAAAAGACCAAACAACTTCTCACAACTTCTCTCTTTCCCAGTGGCAAGCGTTGGCCACCGTCACATATGTCATCAACATGATGTTCATCAAGCTCAGCATCGGCATCTTCCTCCTGCGCGTTTCCGCCCGCAAGGTATACAACTACATCATATGCATCAGCCTCGTCATCATCGCCATCTGGAGCCTCGCCATCTTCTTCTACGACATCTTCCAGTGCAGCCCCGTCCAGAAGCAGTGGGATTTCCGGATCCAGGGGGGCAAGTGCGCGTCGCCAAATGATATCATTGCTGCTGCGTATGCCATCAGCGTCATGACGATTGCGTCTGACTGGTTATATGTGAGGATTGGCTTCTTGGTTGTTGATGTAGACCGATTCTTACTCTCTATTCTAGGCTCTCCTCCCAATCCCTATGCTGTGGTCGGTCAAGATGACAAGCCAGGCCAAAGCAACCGTCATTCTCATTCTCGGCCTCGGCATCTTGTATGAGCCCATTGTGACCTCCTCCTCCTCCTCCTCCTCACGAAGATGCTAACTCGGCTGTAACCAGTGCTAGCATCGCCACCATCATTAGGATCAAATACCTCAGCACACTCCAAGACACTGATGACTTGCTCTGTACGTCTCATACTGCCCTCCCCAGCCCCCCTACTGCATTGGATCTAATGCGCCATCGGTGAACAGACTCAGCAACAGAAGTCATGATATGGACCATCATCGAGCCCGGCGTTGCCATCGTCGCCTCCAGCCTCGCCACCATCCGCCCCCTCCTGCGCGCCATGAAGATCCACGGATTCGAGTCAACCGGCCGCACCCACAGCGCGCCCTCCGCCCACGCGCGATACGCCGCTGCCGAAGACAGACCTGTGCCCCCTAGCAACACCGCTGGCCGAGCCTACGAGCCCAACAACTTCTCTCTCAAGCATGTCGGACCCGTCTACGACACGGCGACTCCGCACCCATCAACGACGAGGACGAAAGTCGGCTTGACCATTGAGCACATGCATTCACACGCCGGCAGGGCAGCGGCCGCTCGGCTGGACACTCGACAGGGAGGGAAGCGCGCCAGTGGGGGCAAAGAGTATTCTCCCTCAAGGAGCGTCGTCACAGAGGCTACCAATTCGTCGTCCTTTGACGAGATTCACAATCTAGAGGCCCAGAGCCAAGAGACGGGATACTTTGGATACGGCCCCGGCGAGAGGAGACATTAGGCTTCCTTTTTCTTCTTTACCCTGCTGGCCTCGGCCCTCGTTCTCGGTATTCCCTTGTTTTTTTTCCCCCTTACCTCAATCTTTTACTTTCTCTTTGTTATCTTTCACTTTTGTTATGGTCATGTTCCACTTACGGGCTCAGTCAGTCCTGGTCGGGCACCATTTAGCCGCCTAGAAGGAGGGGGGGCGCTCAGGCAACCGAGAAAGCCTCACCCTCATCTTTCAAGTTCCAGGCGAAGCGGATAAAATGGAAGATGTGGATACTGGCAACACAAAACCAAAAGTCTTGGACATTGGAACAGGGCGACGGGTTCGGCCAACTGTTTTCGAAAACGCTACTTGCTTACACGCCTGCAGTGGCTTTCCATGAGAGAATATCTGCATGGATGGATGGAGGGATGGATGTAGAACTGGGACGGGACGGGGAAATACGGGCATGTATGTACTACCTTTTACTGGCAGGAACCGGGATTCAAGGGAAAAAGAAGAAGAAGAAGAAGAAGAAGAGAAAACCCCCGCAAGGGTCCAGATGACGGACGGGAAAATAGCATGATTTCCCCCCCCCCCCCCCCCCCCCCCCCCCCCCCCCACC
>LFMI01000682.1:8533-26148 GCA_001050175.1 Trichoderma parareesei | reverse complement strand
CCCCCCCCCCCCGTCCTCCCAAGTTGTGATGGCAATATCCGTCTCCAGCTGACCTAAGATTCGATCGCTCTCAACAGCACCCCCAAGCATGACATCGCCGAAGCCTTCGCCGAAGCCCAGCGCCTCCAGAACATCATGGTCCGCGCCTCCCGCCTGCGCTGGCTCATCCCCAAGGCCGCCTACCGCGCCAACATCCGCAAGATCGACGCCTTTGTCAACGGCTTCATCCAGCGCGCCCTGCTCATGAGCCCCGACGAGCTCGCCGCCCGCTCCTCCTCCGATGACAACAACAACAACAACAACATCAAGGGGACCGGCGGCTACACCTTCTTGCACGCCCTCGCCGGCTTCACCCGCGACCCAAAGGTCCTGCGCGACCAGATCCTCGCGGTCCTCATCGCCGGCCGCGACACCACCGCCGCCACTATGTCCTGGGCCATCTACGAGCTGAGCCGCCACCCGCACGTCGTCCGCCGGCTGCGCACCGAGATCCTCGAGACCGTCGGCCCTTACGATGACAACGACGGCGGCCGCCTGCCCACGTACGAGCACCTCAAGAACATGCCGTACCTGCGCGCCGTCCTCAACGAGACGCTGCGCCTCTATCCCGCCGTGCCGTTCAACGTCCGCGTCGCCCTCCGGGACACGACCCTCCCACGAGGAGGCGGACCCGACGGCGCCGAGCCCCTGCCCGTCCTCAGGGGCACAAAAGTCGGATACTCGACCCTCGTCATGCAGCGCCGCCCCGATCTCTACCCGCCCGCCTCCGAGACGTTTGCCGACCCGGCCGTCTTCAGCCCCGAGCGCTGGCAGGTCTGGCACCCTCGGCCGCACGACTACATCCCCTTCAATGCAGGCCCGCGCATCTGCATCGGGCAGCAGCTTGCGCTGACCGAGATGAGCTATACGCTGTGTCGCATTTTCCAGCGCTTTGAGCGCGTGCAGAGCTTCATGGGGGAGATTGATGGGGGTCAGCCGTTGCTCAAGTCCGACATCATCCTGTCTCCGGGACAGGGGGTGCATGTAGCGTTTTGGGAGGCGAAGAAGGGAACGATTTCATTATTCGATGATGCGAAGAGTTGAAGGCGATTTTTGAAAGGGTTGTATGGCAGAACAGAACACGAGAAAGGAAAGGAAGAGGAAGAATAGGGGGGCGCGAAGAGAAGAAAAGGTTGAAAGGGGCATCTGCTCCCGTTATATGTACCTGTATTATAATCTCACCCACTGAGCTCCTCTCCATTTTGTAAGCTGACGACAATCTTCTCACCTCGTCTGGATACCAAACATGAGATGATGAACACTTCGCTATGAGAAAGCCTATGCTGCAACAGTAAAGTACCTGAAACCCCTTTAATCAATCGCAAGAGAAACGAAAATTGCAAAGGACAAGATCGAGAATAACGACCTGAACCATACATGTCATTGTCATACGCCTTCATACCTATGCAGCAAGCCAGCCCACCACAGCACATCTCACCTCCTCCCAAAGCTATCCTGAACGGCTCTCCCAAACCTCGCAATCGCCGCATTCATATTCTCAGGGCTGGCCGCGGCAAACGTGGCGCGGAAGTGCAGACTCGTCAACGGAGCGTCCTTTTCCGTCTGGAACCACGATCCGCGGGCAACCAGCACGCCGCTCTTGATGCACGAGTCGAAGATTTCCTGCTCAATCTCCTCGAGGCTGCGGGTGCCCGCGCCGGGATGCTTGGTGTGGTCGACGGTGAACCACAGCTGACAAAAGAGAGAAGAATCTCTGATTAGAGAAAAAGAACCGTACTTGAACAGGGCTTGAGAGAGAAGGGCAATTGACTTACAAACATGCCGGCGGCAGGGGGCGTCCAGCTGACGAGGTCCCGCGGCAGGTTGTCCTCACAAGCGGCCAGCAGCGCATCCCGCTTCTTGGTGTACTCAAGCCGTAGGTTCATCAGCCACCGTAGGTATCCCTCGTGGCCCCATGTCTCATCCAGCAGCTTGTGGACAATGACCTGCGAGAAGCCGCTGGGGCCCTGGCTGGCCACCTCGGCGTGGCGCTGGTATCGCTCGACAATCTGCTCCGAGGCGACGATCCACCCCAGGCGAGATCCGGGGACCAGCACCTTTGAGAGAGAGTCCATTCGCATCACGCGGCCATCGACGTCCATGCTGACGTACGTGGGTATCAGAGACGACACAAAGTCCTCGACATTGCTCGGCGCAGGGGCGTCGGGCTGGCCACGGCCCGTGTACGGCTGCATCTGGAGGAAGTAGTACGGCTCGTCTTCGAGGATAAACAAGTCGTGCTTTTGCGCAACGCGGTAGATGGCCTGCCTCCTTTCGAGGCCCTGGGTTGCTCCGGTTGGGTTCTGTCCCGACGGGACGGTGTACAGGAGATGGGGCTTTCGAGATCCCCTGGCCTTGGCATCCCAGTTGCTGAGAAGCTCGTCCATGGCCTCGGGAATGAGACCCTGATCGTCAACGGGCACACCAAAAGCCTTGACGCCGAGAGGAGCGATCGTCTCGAGGGCTGTTGAGAAGCTAAAGTCTTCTGTCAAGACCGAATCGCCGCGGTTCTTGTCCAGAAACATGCGCAGCGCCTGTTCCAATGCTCCGGTACTGCCAATGGTCTGGCAGACCCTCCAGTCGGCGTAAGGGGGCTTGCAGACGATCTCGGTGTGCTCGGTCAAGAAGCGAAGCATCTGGGCAGATCCCGTGGACTGGCCATAGTTGAGAGCAATGGACAGATCGTAGGTGCCGTCCCGGTCGCGGACGTCGTATTTGCCAATGCTCACTTGCTGTCCGTGGCTGGCTGTTGCATTCTCCGAAAAGTCTGGCGGCATGGCGACCTTCATGTTGAGTTCGTCGAGGGGGAACAGCTCGCTGGAGGGCAGGCCGCCGCCGAGGGAGATGAGTCCGGGCTGCTTGAGATGCTTGGCAGCTTGCTTGAGAGAGCACGGCTCTCTCGATTTGCTCTCTGCACTGAGGTGGTCTACACGTGGCCTCGCCAGTCAGCTGATGGCCCATGGGGTTTCGGTTTGCATGCTTGTCATGTCTCCTGTCTCAACAGGTGGCGGTTCCGGGTCGACATACCGTCCCATCTTTTTGCTTTTGGTTTCCCCGTTTGCTGCCAGTAGAATGTGAGCTTCTCATATCATACCCAGACAATCGCAGCATATATGCTCATCGGTTCCACCACACTTACAGGACCCTTGAACATGTCACTGTCCGATGCCGCAGCAATGCCAGCCACCAGCTTGCCCGCTCTGGCTCTCCTCGCGGCAATCTCACTCAGCAGCGACGGTGCGTATTCCGCTTCATGCGTAGCTGGCGGAGCTGTGGCAGCTGCCTCGGCGCTGTTGAGATGGCTTGATCTGCTGTGAAGGCATCTGGCTGTGCGGAGAGACATGGCGGCGGTGCCATGGCGAGAGACGACGAGGGCCCGGAGACGGGCAGCTCTTGCAACGGGGAGCATGTTGGCGGTCAGGTCAGAGCTGAACGTTTGTAGTTGCAGCGTAGTTGCAGCGGTGGCTATATGAGCAGAGGAATTGTCTCTATATTCAGCTTTGTGGTAGTAGTCGCCACTGCCAGCTGCGAGTGCATACCTTATAGCTTGGACCTGCTACAAGATGCCTTGGGCAGAGCTCCTTGTCCAGGTATAAGGTATGTAAGGTATGTGGTCAAGTTGATAGCCAGGGGACGAGTATTGCCTACAGCTCGACCTATACTGAAAGAAGATGAAAGAAGCGGAATGATGGCAGAGTGTGATATCAGGTAGGTACCTATGAAGGTAAGGTATGAAGAAGAAGGAGGAAATGGAGGTGAACAAAACAAGTAGAGGTCAGTCACTCAGTCAGTCAATCAGTCACGCAGGAGTCGATAGCGATACGGATGTACATGCATGCACATGCACCTCTAGCCATCCCCCCCCTCCTTCAAGCCAAATCCACCGTCTCGACATACCGATAATGCAATAAGATGGACAGACCGGCGTCAAGTCATTTGTCAAGTCGCTCCATAATCGGCATTCTCTGGGGGTGCAACTTGGTACGCTTTTACGCGATAGTTGGGCCAATTCGGGGGAGGCGCCGGGATCGGGGCTCGGCCGCGTGTAGCCGCCAGTATCCCGTGATTCCTTGCATTTGAGTTGGCACTGGATGGGAGGGGAGACAGAACGTGTCGAGCGTTCTTCCAGCTGGGGAATTACGTACAAAATGGTGCTTGTCAAGCTTGTATTGATAGCTTGTCGTACGCTAGCTGTTACTATGACAATGGCGCGCCCTGGCAGTAACATGACGGATGAGGAGAAGGGTTACATATTACATGTAGGGGACCAGATCGGGGGAGCTGCTATTTTAGGGCGTGTGAAGCTGTGGGTTCTGACAAACTGCCTATTCGGGCAGTAATTGTGAGATGATGCCGGCAGACGTGCACTTGGTATTAATAGGTAGCTGAACAGGGCACTGTTTGCCTTCCGACAGCGGCATCTATTGTTGCACTGTATCGATACTGAGTGTCTGTCTCTATCATCGGCTGGAGCACTTTGATGGCGATATTGGATCAGTATGGTTTGAACGGAGAGATGAGCGTTGCTTCGGTATTGAGGTAGCAAGGTACCTAGTTCTTTATATGTTATAGATACTGTATGCCCGGAATAGGTACCAGATTTACCCATGATTCGGGGGCACTTAGTCTTGGCTGATTTCCCTCCAAGTGGCAATGTCAGATGGTAATTCAGTGACCTTGTTTGGTTGGTCAATGGCTGATTAGATTGGATATGATCCCATTGTCCTCAAGTGAAGCTTGTGTGCTGGTTTGATCCTAGCTACTACCTACCAGGTACTTAGCTCTTACCATGACTGCTCTGCGTATAAGGTACATGCGAGATGCCTGGTAGACTCGCACACCACCATGCTTCCATCAACGCAGCACCACCGGTATTCTACGTATGTATGTACCTTGATTCAATCATGGACTCCTAGCTATTAGCTTTCAAGATGAACTCGACAAGTACATTCCTCTGTCATCGTCATGAGGTCTCTGAATCTAACCCTCCAGAAGCTACAACACCTCCGCGCTGATTACATAATACCACCAAGCTCCCCCATTGTACCTTACACCTTAGACCTCACCTTACATACCTCACCTCAACCTCACCTCACCTTGTTGACAGCCGGACCCTCCCTTGCCAAACGATGGCCTCACCACTACAATAAACGCCGCCTCTGCCTCCGCATCGCAGCACCTCTTCGGCGCCCACCCATGGACCAATGCTAAGCCGCCGCCCCCCTGGAAATGACTGCGACTGAGACTGAGCGTCTGCGCTGCGAATCCCCGACAGCTGCCGCCTCTGGGCCTCCGCCTTCACCATGTACTGGCCCATCGGAACTCCGCGCGTCCATGCCACCAGCAGCAGCAGAGCCTCCGACGCCAACATCTACGTCTCCTACGACGGCCTGCAGAGCCTCTCGGGCTCTTCTCTAGCGTCGCCTCAGCCCGAGGCCAGCGCCCAGGCGCCGCATGACGACTCCGACGATGCGCAGCCTCCGCCGACGCCCATCACGCCCGCAACGCCCGCCGTCAAGCCCGTTGATCGCTACGAGTTCTTCCCGGACGGCGGCGCTGCTGCCAAGAGCCAGGCGGCAGACGACGGGAGGGTGCCCTTGAAGGATCCGGTCCTTGCGCTGCGCATTGCCCGCACCGGGCAGATGTTTGCCGTCATCACGGCGACGTCAATTACTCTCTGGCAGACAAAGGTGAGCTTCCCATGTCCCTCCTTCTGTAACCGAAGCTCAGGTCCATTGGCTAACCACTACACAATTGCCAACAGCCTGCAGTTGTCCTTGCTCTCATCGTTCGGTCCGACTCGTCCCTCGAATCTTACGGCACCAACGTCGATCTGCTCCTGCGTCCCGATTCCGCCATTCTCGTGGTACACACCTCCAAGGGATTCCTCATCACCTACTCAATCGCATCCGACAGCGAGTCAAGAGTCTACAAACCGCACTTTCCCAACTATCACAACGTGCAGAGGAGAAAACAGAGTCTCATTGGTCCGCAATCCCATCTGCGACCCGATCAGATTCTCTGGGGCCCCGGCGAAGGAGGCGGCGTTCGCGATGTCAGCGTGCGCTTCCGCATGGTGATCAAGGTCGACGCCGGCATCGAGAGTGCTCTCGCCCTTGACGACGAGCTGGTTGTTGCGACGAGGAAGCCTGCTGCGGTGCAGTGCATCCGCTGGACCCCCGACAGCAACGGAAACCAGACACGGACGGAGATTCTGAGTCGCATGGGCTGGGTTGAGAAGAAGGCATCCATTGTGGAAATGACCCACGACCGGCCGATGAATCTGGCCACCTGGATCACAAGCGACGGGCGAGCATATGCCGTTCAGCGCCAGCAACGCAAGAATGGCACCGAGGAGGAGTCCGACGGCGCCGAATCGAAACGGCTCTTCAAGGGACACTGCTTCCACATACCGCAGGACTCAAGAGGAAAAGCTGTGCGCGCCGTCATCAACGCTCGATTCTCCCTCATTGCCGTTGGCTGCTCCGACGGCGTGATCCACGTGTACTCTGTCAGGGATTACGAGGGCAACATTGTGCACTCCCACTCCCACCGCATGCCCTTCTCAGCGGCAACGACGGGCTCCTTTACGACTCTGACGTACTCGCCCGATGGATACTGTCTATTTGCGGGATTTGAAAAGGGCTGGTCAACATGGAGCATGTTTGGGAAGTTGGGGAGCAACAGCTTTGGAGCAGAACCCAGCATCTCGGCCCTCAATGGCGAGCAGTGGCTTCTGGGAGTAAGGGGCGCCGTCTGGTCCGGCGGCGGCTCCGAGATTCTCCTGATAGGGCACAAGCATGAGGCAATATGGTCGCTTGAGATGGCCAAGAATGCCATCACAGGCTGCTACAACGAGGCAAATGTCTTCCGCACAGTTCTACAGACACCAACGAGCGTCATGATATACCGGGGCTATGATCTGCCCGACTTGACGAGTATATCGGCCGAGCCATTCTTGTGGCACACTTCCAGGATCCCGTCATCATACCTGCTGAATCAGTGGCCCATCCGCCAGACGGTCATTTCACCAGACGGACGCTACGTTGCCGTCGCCGGCCGCCGGGGATTGGCCCACTACAGCGTCAACAGCGGGCGCTGGAAGACGTTTACCGACGAGGTCATGGAGAACTCCTTCTCGGTCCGGGGAGGCATGTGCTGGTATCAGCATATCTTGGTTGCGGCGGTGGAAGATAGCCGGACGTTCGAGCTGCGGCTCTACTCCCGCGAGTCGGCGTTGGACAACTCACATGTGCTGCACACGGAGCGTCTGCCCGCCCCCGTCGTCTTGGTCACGGCCTCTGGTGAGGATTCCCTGCTCGTATATACTTACGAAAATCTCCTGTACCACTACATTTTCGTGCCAACCGCTGGCTCGGTCCGTCTCATCCAGGTAGGCCAGATTGCGTTCCACGGAATCGTGAGATCTCCCGCCAGAGTCCGAGGACTCAGCTGGATCTTGCCGGACAGCCAGCTGAGCGACGGCGACCCTTCCCAGGACGTAGCCGTTGCGTCTGTGCTCTTCCTCGTCGACGGCAAGCTGGTGTTGCTGAGCCCCTCTCTTAACGACGAGGGCCAGTTAAAGTATGATATGCGCATCATTGCGCAAAACGTAGAGTATCATGTGAGCATGCGAGACCAGCCCCCTCTCAACGTCAGCCACTCCCCCGAAGAGACTCATGTGCGGTATGGACCGCCAGCTCTCCGTGACTCCCTGTGGCTGTTTGACGGGATGGAGATTAAGGCGTGGACCGATATCCACGACCTGTTGACGGCGGCAAACGGGGATGGCGGCACGAGAGAGCTGCCAACGCCGGTATCGGTAGACGTTGACTTTTACCCCTTGTCTATCCTCCTTGAAAAAGGCATTGTTCTTGGCGTTGAGTCGGACCTGGTGCAGCGACGCGATGTGAGCTTTTCCTTTTTTCACTTCGCAATCAGGGTAAGTTGCTTGAAAGCGCCGTGTTTGATGAGGCTCTTCACTTACCTGTTCATACAGACGCACCTCGTTCTGCCAGATGTGCTACGGTTCTACCTTGTCAGCAACATGACAGTGGAGGCAGCGAATCTCTCCCAGCAATACGAAGGACTGGAATACTTTGCCCATGGACTCGAAGTGCTCCTTCATCGCGTGCTGGACGAAGAAGCAGACACATCGCCGAAGCCGGAAGAGGCTGTCCTGCCGCGTGTCTTGTCTCTGCTGTCATCTTCTAAGGAGTATCTTGACATTGTGTTGCAGTGCACGAGAAAGACGGAAGTCCGGCAGTGGAAGACGCTGTTTGCCTATCTCCCTCCAGCGCAGGAGCTATTTGAGGAGTCGTTGCAGCGAGGTTCGCTCAAGACGGCGGGCGGATATCTCATCATCTTACACACACTGGACGAGCTAGATGCCTCCTTGGAACAGTCGGTTCGAGTTCTCTCAAGAGCAATCAGAGAAGGCGACTGGGAGCTCTGCAAAGAACTCGCCAGGTTTCTGGCTGCCATGGACGAGACGGGAGAGATTCTCAAAGAAGCCCTGAAGATGGCCAACGTGGGCTTGACGCAGGTGTCTAGCCAAGATAACATTTCAAGCAGGCTCGAGCTTCCTGTGACGGGGCTGGGGTTAATCACCAACGGGCGAAACAAGAACGGAAGTGATGACGGGACGGGATCCGACGTGCGGTCTCACAGCGATGCCAGCAGCATGGGCTCGACGATAAGCCCCCTTGACGGATGAAGAAGAAGAAGACGAATGAGAGCGAAAGAGCGGAGCGACGGTGCAGGTCTTACGCGATGGATCTCGAGAGGCGAGGCCCTTTTATCTTTTCTTTTCTTTTCCTTTCTCCTTTTGGTTCTTCTATTACTCTCTTAGATGGATGTCGTCTTGTTCCATGGGTTTGACTTGGCGAAACGGACGAGATGCGGGATCGATTTTGGGTAACGCCGCAATCTGGCGAGATGCATAAAGGATATACATTCCAAGTATATATATATATATATTGCTACGTGGCAAACAGAGCGGTACTTGTGTATATTTATATCGCGGTTACCAACATTATACCTCTGCATGATTTGGTTGATGGCCTTTTCTTTTCCACGCCAGGATGCCCCTTGTCTCTCTGGGAGCCTTCATGCTGTGTCATGGCGGTTATAGCAGTCATGCATATAGTAGTAGTAGTAGTATTTCACAGCTGCATGCATTAGCAAAGACTCAAAACATCAGTATCACCTCTGCATCTCTCATGATTCGTATCCTCACCAAAAGCATCAAGGAAGAGAAACAGCGCGTGCTTCTCAATCTGATAATCAAGAGCCATCAAAACTGCTGTTATTGCGGCCACACAGATCGCTGCTACGCACTAACAGCTCCCTCCCTTCCCGCCTTAGTCACGTTATCGCCCAGAGAAACCCCACCATCAACCAACTTCCCATCTTCCCAACTCCCGCCTTATCACCAACCTCGACGACAACGACTTTCTTTGGGGAGGCTTCGCGTCAACAGCCACTCGATTCCGCGCTCTACCAAAATCACCCGATACCCCTCGAAAAATCTCTCCCTCTTTCGCAACAGAGGTCATTGCGATCCGACTTCTGCCCACCTCCTTCCGCCCGCCAGCGTCTCTCCGCTCGATCTTTAGGCAGCCCTTGTCCTTCTTCTGCCTTGCGCCCTTCTTGGCCATTTCTTCTTCTTCTTCTTCTCCTTCTTCTTCTCCTTTCTTCGCCCTTTGTTTAGTTGCGCGCCTTTATCTTGACCTCCCGACGCGTCTACGATGGATGACTACGTTAGCGAGTCCGACAGTGACTACACCAGCTATTGGCGGGACTGGGTACGCTTCTTTTCCCCGACTATATGTTATCTGCTCTCTCTTTTTATGCTGCTTTAATGTCCCCTGTCTCTCATCCCATCTTCACTCACAGCCTCGTTGCTGTCTTGGAACAACTACCTATCGCTCGTGTCTCAACAAATGGCGAACGTGACATGACGGGCAGAAAATGAAAAACTGGAAGAAAGAGAAGAAAGAAACCTCCAACCAAAATAGAGTCTCAGCCTACGAAGGGAAGAACAATGTCCCAGCTAACAACTCTCTCTCAGTTCATCTCATCGCGCGGCAACGAGTACTTTTGCGAAATCGACGAGGACTACCTGACGGACCGCTTCAACCTGACGGGCCTCAACACCGAGGTGCAGTACTACCAGTATGCGCTCGACCTGGTGACGGACGTGTTCGACCTCGACTGCGACGATGACATGCGAGAGACTATCGAGAGCTCGGCTAGACATCTCTACGGCCTGGTGCACGCGCGATACATTGTGACGACGCGCGGCCTGACAAAAATGGTAAGAAAAAAAAACAGCGTCTCTCTGCCCGAGCTCGCTCGTCCAGCCCAAAGACCCAAAAAATCACACACACACACACACACACAAAGGTTGCTAACTTTGACATTTTAACCACAAAACAGCTCGACAAGTACAAAAAGGCCGAATTTGGCAAATGCCCTCGCGTCAACTGCCACTCCCACCCCCTCCTCCCCATGGGCCTCTCCGACATCCCCAACCTCAAGCCCGTCAAGCTCTACTGCGCCCGCTGCGAGGACCTCTACAACCCGAAATCCTCGCGCCACGCCTCCATCGACGGCGCCTACTTTGGCACCTCGTTCCACAACATCATCTTCCAGGTCTACCCGGCCCTCATCCCCTCCAAGAGCATCGAGCGCTACGTCCCGCGCGTATACGGCTTCAAGGTGCACGCCGCCGCCGCGCTCGTCCGGTGGCAGGATCTCAAGCGGGACGACATGCGGAGGCGGCTGCGCAAGCTCGAGATCGAGTCCGGCTTCAGGGAGGAGCAGATTGAGGATGACGACGACGAGGAAGAGGACGATGTTGAGTTTGAGGGTGTAGAGGCCAACAATGCCGCCAACAATGTGAGATTGATTGAGGGACCAATGTGAGAAGCAAGCAGGGGGATGATAAGAAGCGAAAAGAAAAACATATATCACAAACTATACCTGGGAAAAAAAGAAGACAAGACTGATGAGGAATAATGCCTGTTGGGGGACACATGAACAACGACTGAGAAGATGACCAACTTTCGAAAGAGGGCCACGAAGAGCATTCTATTGACACGAGCGTGCTCAGGCTTCTCCGCCAAGAAATACACCAAAATCATGTCAAAACTCCCCCCCAAATCATATCACATAACGCATCCGTCCTTACTTTTCTTTTCTTCCGTTTGCACGGATAAGGCGTTTGGCAACAGCGGCTGGAGGGGGGGAAAAAGATGGAACGGGAGGGGAAAGAAAGGAGGGGAGCGCACAATGTTCTGTATGAAATTCTGTTCGTTCTGTTCATGTTCATGTTCATGTTCATGTTTCCTGTGAATGCGTATCATTAGTCTAATAGTGTAACCCAATCCCATTACCAAATGTTGCTCGTTTGTGCTACAACCCTGAAGTGACGTATGTAACGCGAATGGAAGATACCTACGTCTATGGCCTCTACCTGTTTTCTTCTAGCTCGATAAAATAATGAAATTTGCAGCATCTAGTTTGCTCCTTATAATATTGTACAGCACTTCCTCAGCCGAGCCGCTTGAAATAAAAAGGTGATAGTGGTTATGCCAGATACGCATATATACTACACAACTCCGACGTTACTGTGATATACAATACCAATGAAACGGTACATCGGCTCTGTATGTAATAAGGTAAGGTATGGACAATCAAATGAAATCTATGCTGATAACAAAACACATAACTATTTCCAGACATGCTGCCGGCCTCTCCCAAGGCAAATATCTCAAAAACCATTATGCTCCCCCCTCAACCAAGATCCCTCAACGTTTTTTCAGTGCAATCTCCCGCGGAGGAGATGGGTATCATCATCAAGACTCCCCTTTCAAGTGCTTCGTTGCTCCCCTTGGCTCGGCCCCCCTTGCAAGTTCTGCAGCTCTACATCCTGGTACGGATCACCCCTAGAGACTGGCGACCGATAGCTCATAGCTGCGGGTATCGACAGAGAAGCGCCGCGGGCCTCGACATCCGTAGACTCTCCAAAGGTAGGAGCACGCGGCGTTGCGCGTTCAACGTCATTGTCGGCAACATAGCCCAACCGGCCAACCCCAGCCCAGTAAGCCCTGTCCGGACTGCGAGGGCCCCACGCCCAACCAGCTCCCACGGTGATAGGCAAGTGATAGAATCTGAAGCTGAAGATGGCAGTGAAGATGCCGATGAGGAAACCAAAGAGAATGTCGAAGCCGTGGTGTCGGAAGTCGAACCAGCGGGAAGCTGCGATGAAAATGGCCAGGCAAAAGGGCGCCACGGTGATGACGAGAAGGTAGACGGGGGGAGCGGCCGCCTGGCGACGTAGAGCCTGGATGCTGGAGTTGTACGCGATGGTCGGGTTTGCGCCTTTGCCCGTCATGGGCACAGTAGCGTCGTCGTCGTACTGCTCGACTGCGGACCCCAAGCGAGAGGGAAACGCGGCATGGACCTCTTGGTTGTGCGAATGCGTTCCTGTGGCCACGAAGGGCATGGTCACAGCAAACTTGCTGGCAAGGAACAGCGACAGGTACAGGAGGCCGCCCGCAGAGGCAGCAGAGTGGCCACTGGGATAGCTTCGGAAGCCATCATTGAGCTTGGCCTTGTCGGTTTGCTGGCAAATGTCCGCGGAATAGAGCTGACCGATGCTGTTGCCCAGCTGGGCCTCGCCCCGAAAGCCGCCGATGAGGTACTTGGCCGCATTCTCGAGATCTGGCTGGCATCGAGAGAGAAGATCGGGTCGAGGTTTGCCGCACATGTTCTTGATGCCACTAATAAAGAAGAAGCCGCAAGCAACGGACATGAGAAGCCCCAGCAGACCAATATGAAGCTCCCATAGCTTTCGCCTCCATATCAGCGAAGCAGGGGTGTTCTTGGGGACTGTGGCCCCGGGCACGAAGATGATGGAGACGATGATGATGATGACGACAGGGACACCGACGCTCAAGACAAAGAGCAGCCAGTCGGGCACAGTCTCGTGCTCTGTAAAGGGAAAGCTGGGGGCCAGTGTCAGTGGTTTAGGTCAAGACAAGCCTTGGTCGACGACCCTCTCTGTGCAGATATAGCACGGCACTCACGAGATGTTTGGATCAACCAGGGAAAAGGGTCGCTTGTTGGGCGTGATAACTCCGAGGACATAGCCGACGGCAGCAACGACGAGGAGGATGACCCAGTCGAAGATGTACGACGTGATGAGGCGGATCGAGGGTCGTCCCCGTTTGGCGTCAGACCCGGAGCGGGCCATTTTCTGATATGGGCGCATCAGCTTCCGTCAAGACAAGAATATGATAGCAGCACAGGAAACTATAAGAGGCCAGGGAGAGGAGGGTATAAAGGGAGAGTCGGGGCTAACGGTGGGTATGGACGAGACGGGCGTCTAAGGGGGCAGCTTAGAACGGAGCGCAAAGGATTAAAGTTGAGAGCCCAAGCCGGGGTTTGGCGAGGTGTGGACAAGACAAGCTCAGATCTGCTCCCGTCCAGTGGATGCGGCGCCCACTCTAATGTAGTCGTTGCCCAGCTCGGTTCTCGGTTTTATCGAGGCCAAGATGGTTTCCACAGTGGTGTCGATCCATAGGGGCCGCGCGGCAAAGCAGATGCACAGCCTTTCTTCGTCGGTCGCTCGACGTGGCTAGCAGCAGCAGCAGCAGCAGCAGCAGCAGCAGGATGAAATAATAATAATACCAGTAATGGTAATAGCACTCGCGGCAGTCTGCTGTTCTCTGCTTGGAGGTTCTCACACGGTGGGTGACTGCAGGGGTTGGGGGATTTGAATGGGGAATGAAAGGTCGTTGTCTACTAGCAAGCAGCAAGTCATGCTTATGCTAGGAGGAGAAGCTGTTGCATTGCATGCCTGCCATGGGCGAGGGGCCGAGGATGGAGCAGTTGGACAGAGAGATGATTCCAAAACGAGAGGAAACAGAAGAAGAAAGAAGAGGGAGAGGGATGAAGATGGAGCGAGAACAGAAATCATAATCACCTTTGCATGCTCCATTTCTGCCGTTCTTGATGCAGTTCGACGTCGAATTGCCTGCAGGGAGAGGTTCTTGTCAGGAGGTGAAGCCAGTGAGTGAAAGGGCAGGCATGCAGGGTTGGTCTACTAGGTAGGTAGTAACGAAGGTACTGCCTGTATTGGATCAAATGGCAATGGATTGGATGCCGGTTTCCAGTCTTGAAGAGCAAGGCCCAGGTAGGTAGGTACCTAAGGTGGTAGGGCCCTACCAGGTGGTACCAGCAGGACGGGGCAGGTGACAGAGGCACCCCGTCCGGTTACAAGGGGAACACGGGGCTGCAGCTGGTACATCGGAGTCACCTACGATACTAATCCCAGTACCTAAGGTAGAGGTACCGGAAGCGCTTCGCGGCTGCAGTGAACCGAGGGCAGGTGCCTTCCAGCTGCGGTGAGTGATCTGTAAGGAACTGGACAACTTGGAACCTGGCGTGTTGTATCAGGAGGGCGAAAAGCTAGGCACGAGTACAAGCGTCCATGTTTCGATCTGGATGAGGAAGTGGGTCGTGTGCCCTGCGCCTTCCCAGCGGCGGTTTGGCAGCAGTGCAAGGAGCATTAGAGAAATCTTGGCAGGCGTCACCCTTGTCTCATTCGCTGTCTGCCGCCGACTCTTGGCTCCTTGGCATCTTTGAAACGCGTAGCAAATCTGCTTCTCCGTGCGTTACACACGTACTGCTGCCCGCACAATGGATTTTTTCTCACAAATCGCAGAGTAGCGTTAACCATTAAGCATAATATAAGCAGCCTCCTCCTTTATTCCATCAAAATTAGTATTACACATACAGTGAGCTTTAAGCGGCGAGTCTTCTCCAATTGCACTAGGTACCTAACTAGGTAACTATTCCTGTACTGTAAGGTAGGTACTGCCGTGACAGGTGCTGCTAATTGGGTAGTAGGTAGGTACCTTACTTGCACGGCTGAGCCATCCTTGCTCGAGAAGGACTTAGAATCATCATGACTGCGATTGGTCAATCGAAGAAAAGCCCCAAATTCTGTACCCTGTCTCGCTGGTCATGAATTGTATTCAAATTCTTTTTTTATTGCCCAATCCAGCACCTGTCCAATCTCTCCTCAATGCAAGGGCGCCAAGGGTACAATACATACAGGAGCTGCTGCTTCTCCTTAATAAGCGGAGATATCTCGTATATACGACATGGGCTGGTTTAGCTCACCTTCATGCTGCCAGAACGTGCCTGGAATCAAGGAAAAGGAGAAATAGATCGCAAGATGGTGCCTTTTTGAATGGTGGAGATTCTTCATGGGCCATCAGTGGCTTGCTTTCATCTTTGAGTAGGTATGAATAAAGCAACCCTAACTTCGTTTTGACGTGTTGCAAAGTGCAGACACGATGACACTAATTAGGGCCAAGAGTAACGCTAGGACACCTGGTACAACTGATGTAGGTATGCTCGTCATGAACATCATGAACATCATATAATATAAACATCTCGACCATTGGTACGGCTTATTGAGATGATTTCGGTAGTCATCAGGTAGTCCCAATGCGGCGGTCACGGCAGTGCTTAGCCGTATTGGCGAAGGAAGGTAAGTAGCGAGATTTGGTCCTAAGCAGGGAGAGAGACTTCCCGCCAGGAGGCATCTCCAGCAAGGGACAACCTCCCACTGCAGACCATTGATCTTTCAATCACACAGAGTGCGAGCTCACAGCGATATCGACCGTTTTGGAAGTCGAAACGGCACAAGAATGGTCGTCAAAGGTGTTCGCCCTCAAGGCATGTCGATAATAGCACATAATATACAATTGCGCAGAGCTACATCATGCTTGCTGCCGGCGCATATACATACCTAGCTTCATGTCATTTTCCCTCCCTCACAGCGTCTACGGGACTGTCCTAGAATCACTCCTTGGACGACCTCTTGTCTCTCCGCTTGCCGTGGTTGCGCGGCCGAGGCGTCACAACCCACTTGTTGACATTGTGCACACGGCGAGTCTTGTAACCGCTCTTGGTCTGTGGTTATATCCTCATTAGCACCACCCCTTTCCATCTTCGCAGCAGGCGGAGGATCATGAAACTTACCGGTCGGCCCCAGGGAGTCACAGGATGGCGGTTACCCTTTGATTTTCCTCGACCACCACCATGAGGGTGATCAACTATCGACAGTTGTCAGCGATTTTGTACTTGTACTTTTAGAAGCGTTGTATGGATCGTTACCCTTGTTCATGGCCACACCACGGACGGTAGGCCGAATGTTCAGCCATCGGCTTCGACCAGCCTTACCAAGCTGTCGGTAATGGTGGTGGATATTGCTGGCAACTCCAATGGTGGCACATGCATCCTTGCTCACCCGGCGAACCTCGCCGCTCTGGAGCCGAATCTCGACGTACTTGCCCGTCATGATCTTGGTGCCGTCATCCTTTGTCTCTTCGTTCTTGTTCACCACTGTGGCGGAAGTGCCCGCACTTCGGCAAAAGACGGCGCCTCTCTTGGCTGCTGAGCCAACGCAAAACACCTGCGTTCCGACAGGGATCATGTGCATCGGCAGGCAGTTTCCTCGGAACGCCGTCTTGGCCGCAAGAATACCCGGGTCGATGACACCGCCCATGCTATCCAGCAGATCCTGTGGGATTCCGGCGCGGTAGCTGTGAACAATGTCACCCGCCCTCAGCCCATCGGCAGCGATAATGTATGACTTTTGCCCGGTGGCCTGCTCCGTGACCAGAGCAATATGAGCACTGCGTCCAGGGTCATATTCGATCCGTTCGACCAGATGCGGTCCGGGGCGCCATCTGATAAAGTCCACCGTTCGTATCCTCCTCTTAGCACCACCTCCTCGGTGTCTGACGGTGATTCTACCGTAGACATTGCGTCCACCCTTTCCTTGGCCCTTCTTCGGAATGGTCAGAGGGAGAAACGGCCGTCCCTTCCAGAGATGGTCGTTTATAGGTCGCCGTAAATGCCGAACACCGGGTGTCCTGGGTTTGTAGGTGCGCAGCATGACGGACTGGGTCGAGCGTCGCTCGGTGGTGGCCACCGGCTCGCTGGCGGTCTTTGCCTTGGTGGCATAACCCCTCAGCGACAGATTGTTGAACGCTGCGAGGAGGTGGCGGCTGCTGAGCGCCGGAGCAACGGAGAGCCTCGGCTGCAGCATTTTGAAGGCGGTCCTCGAAATTGCGAGGATGAGGATGTCGATAATGCGAGGTTATAAGTTCCCAATGCCGTCGACCAGCATGTGCGGTGGTGGCGGGGGGGAGATCTTTGTATGCTCGTCGTCTCACAGACCCCAGCAATTGGCCCAGAGCAGCCTCGCAAACCGCAGATCCGAGTTCCCCGGAAGCTGCACAGGACAATCTCCAACCGCTCACAAGTCTGCAGGCGCCGAGTCGGTTGTCGTCGAGCAATTCGGCGTGGAGTCGCAAATCGAACGACTCGGCCGTCGTCTTTTCGATGTCCCGCGTTGAAATTTCAACGGAGCGCTGAAAAACATTGTGCCGAGAGAGCAAACTGTTTACCTAAGCAGGCGAGCTCCCCCAGCTGGTATTATTTTGCCAGCCTCGCGGGGAGAGGAGAGCTAGCTCTGCTGACTCAGCCCA
>LFMI01000680.1:18000-34131 GCA_001050175.1 Trichoderma parareesei | reverse complement strand
CCCCCCCCCCCCCCCCCCTTCTCTCTCTTTCTACCTTGCCCGCGTCTCATAAGGTGGCCAAGCATTCCATCCAAGTCCCATATCGAGACGTCAGTTGTAACCTCGCATACAGACTCCCACAGCGGCATCAGACCAGTTCCAGAGCTGCGTCTCCATGGAGCAAAACGACTACGGGCGACCTCCCGTCGTCCCCTCGGCCGCAACCTCCAGCGCGCCAACGCCTCTCCGACCTGGGACTCCCAACACGGATGCCAGCCGCAATCTCTATGACAACACCGACTCGGGCTCAAACGTCCCAGGAACCGGCACAAACCCCTTCGTGAGCCCGGACGCTTCACGGCCTGCTTCCAGCTTCGAGTCCTCCAGCGGAAGCCCTTACGAAGAGCCCGCCGAAGCCCCTGGCGGCCAGCGCTATTTCCACTCGCGGCTCGTCAAGAAGGGCGAGATTGAAAAGCCCTGGTTGAACAAGGCCGATCCCAAGGAGAAATGGGTCACGATCCTGCCCCTCCTCGGCATCCTCCTGGGCCTCTGCATTTCCGGCTTCTTAGTCTGGGACGGCATGCGGAGTGTCGTCAAACACAAGTACTGTCCAGTCCTGGATGAAGACTTTAGCAGCGGTCTTGATCCCAGCATCTGGACCAAAGAGGTCCAGGTCGGCGGCTTTGGGTAAGTCCTTTGCTTATCGAGTATCCGTCTCGTAAGCTCTTACTGAATTACGCGAAACCAGCAACGGCGAGTTTGAACAGACGACTGGCGGCGATGAAAACGTCTTCATCGGCGACAATGGCCATCTCATGATCAAGGCAACGCTGCAAGATGCCAACCTGGTTGAGAAGAACAACGTCATCAACCTGCTCAAGGACGGCACTTGCACCTCCAAAGACTACTATAGCTGCGTTGCTGCCACCAACACCACCGCCGGCAACTCTACCATTGTTCCCCCGACACTCTCTGGCCGCATCAACACCAAGAAGGGCGCAACGATCAAGTATGGCCGCGTCGAAGTCACTGCGAAGCTGCCCGTGGGTGACTGGCTGTGGCCCGCCATCTGGATGTTGCCCGTCAAGGACACCTACGGCCCCTGGCCTTCGTCTGGCGAGATTGACATCATGGAATCGCGCGGAAACAACCATACCTATGCTCAGGGCGGCAACAACATTGCTTCGTCAGCCCTGCACTGGGGTCCTGACCCGGCCAATGATGCTTGGTGGAAGACGAACAACAAGCGAAAGTCTCTGCACACCACTTACAGCGCGGGCTTCAACACGTTCGGCCTCGAGTGGTCGCAAAAGTACCTCTTCACCTATGTAAACAGCCGACTGCTGCAAGTCACCTATACCAACTTCAACAAGCCCATGTGGAAGCGCGGCGGCTTTCCCGACTCCACGTCCAACGGCACGCGGCTGGTGGACATCTGGAGCCAGACGGGCCGCGACAACACGCCCTTTGATCAGGAATTCTATCTCATCCTGAATCTTGCCGTCGGCGGCACAAACGGCTGGTTCGAGGACGGCAGGTCCGGCAAGCCTTGGTTGGACCACTCCCCCAATGCCAAGAAGGACTTTTGGGAGGCTCGTGACACATGGTACCCTACGTGGACCCAGCCTCAGCTCGAGGTCAGCCGCGTTCTCATTACCCAACAGTGTGATGGTAACGAGGAGTTGTAAGCCAAGAGCCCCCAATGCTACTGTTGCTGTACACATGAGGTACTATCGCATCACGGGCAACGATCTCGTTCACATTCATCTTTATGTTGGGTTGCCTTCTTTTCTGCAAAAGCACTAGGTATATGTGGGCAAAGTGTTTAGGTGGGAATTGCATTATGTTGTCAGGTAATTTGGATTGGATGGTATATTGGCTACTAGATGCGCTTGACAAAGCAAAACGGCGTTTTATTGGATATATACACTGAATACATGTTATTTCTGAATGCTTCTGTTGTGAATATGAGTATCAAGTAAGTTCTCGGGAGGGCAGCACGATGCTTTCATCTTCACCTTTTCACGAGTCATCAACTACATTTCCACAACATCTCGTCCTACACGCACTGATACGACCAGATGGCAAAAATCTAGCAACTAAACTACAAAGCTTTTACTTCACTTGACTTCAGCCCCAAAGACCACAGTGCATCACCTCGCGGCACGTGGATGCGGTGTAGGAATCAGCTGTGAACCAGGGGGGCGCCAAGTAAACAGAACCTATCTTCTTCTAGCAAAGGCTATGTTCTTCGCTGGCAAAGCAGCAATAGTCAATGTTCTCGAACTCTTGGCCACGTCTTTCCTTCTATTGCTAAGGCTGCATTTTGCATGGATGGCGGCCAGGGATAATGCAGCCGCAAAACGCCATTTCCTCAAAGGGGAAAACAAGATATGGGACAGGGACTCTTCCTCTTTCAAGATGGACCTTTCACGTCAAGCACCTGCCAGAACTATTGGCTACTGTACGTCTTGTCGATTATCTAATAGTAGGTAGTATTTCCAACTCCTTACATGGAAAAACGTTGCAAAGTCCATGTATGGTGGCGTTGGCGGAGGGTTGCATGAAGCTGAATACAGGGATGTAGATAAGGCTGAAATGCAAAGTAAGCAGGTTGGGCCTTGTTCAGAACCTCTCTATCTCTCTAGACCTTGGTCTCGTATTATTATTGATATTGCTCTGCTCTGCTTGCGGTTCATTGTTCGTTTTGGTAGGTTCCCTGTCTTATCTTGCCCTGCTGCATGTGGTGTGTTGCGATAAATCTTGACAATGGCAGGATGCATGAGATGAACCAAGACCTGCATTCTCATCCCGTCATATAGCCGCACAGGCACAGCATCTCCATATCCTCGTGCAGATGCAGTGTATCTGCGGCTTTTGTGCCTTGTCACCACGGAAGTATGCATGCCGGCTGATAGTACTATCATCAAATGACTTATAGCCACAGAGGGATCACGACATTGGCTGCTGTGTACCTACAGAGTAACAAAGTACAATGTACTGACAGCCATCTAACACCATACGTAGGCAGCCAGCCGCTCTCCTTCAGTTTTGCTAGCGGCGGGCACTAGGAACAAAGGGGGGAGGGCGTGTGTATTGGGGATATCTTCCGAATGGTTGCTTGTGGCGGTAGGCTCCTCTGTCCTCCCCCCTTTTTGTCTTGTTCGTCTTCCGTCTTAATCTGTTCCATCGCTCCTCAGCTGCAGTGAGGAACTTGACCGCTATCATTCGGGTACTAATTCCGGAGCCTTTCAATCCATCCCTATCAGAAGTAGCTACAGGGAATTGTTCGTTTTCTAAGGTGTTTGAATCCTGCTGGCGCCCTGGCAGTACGTAGGTGGTGATATCTTACCCTTTCGGGAGGCAAGCCGACGTAAATCGAAGACAGCACACGGTATCAAGCCACTGTATGGCAGACGCATGAACACGTTTCAATGCACGAGAACCTTCCAAGTCAGGCACTTGAAGATGCAACGGGACCCGGCATGCTCAACAACAAATCGATATTACGGCAGCACAAAGGCTTGGTGGCCTCTGCATGGGCAACGGAGTAGACGATTATGTGACTTGTTCTAGCCGATTCAATAATAAAGGCTGCCAGCCACAACGGAGGGGAATGCCGTAGTGTGGACGGGCGAGGCAGCTTTATCGGTGACGAGGTGATACATGACATTTGCTTACCAATGCAGCCATATCACTCTGAGCGGCATGAAGTGTAAGACAGATACAGGCCACGAGGTTTTCTGACCAACAGATACGATCAGTGTAAGTGGCCGTATCTGGTATTATCATGATTGCGTTGATGTGGTTACCCGTTGCTGGTGATCCCCCCAACTGTCTCGGACATGTCCTGGTTGGTAGCACAGAATAATACGGAGAGAGGCTATGGCGGCTATCAAGTTCGTGATGAGCGGTATGGACTTCTCTCAGGTGTCTCTGAAGGGGTGTCTACGCCTCATCGACGGGCGGCTCCCTCGAGGCGACTCGTGCTTCACTACATGTGGTACATACATGGCTCTGAGAAACAGTTTGCATCCTGACAGGTAAGGGGGCGGCTGATGGCGGCCTATTATACAGAGCGTGGCGGCCTTGGCTGATGAGAGGGAGGTTCCCGTGGCGCTTATAGCTCACATGGCAGCGGCATGGAAACGTCCAGGGCAATCAGTCAATAGTTTCCCTGGAGTTGGAGGCAAAAGGGATAAATTTTGCAGGCGCGAGAGAACGCTCAAGCCTGGTACTCCGAGTTCTGCGGTCAAGTCATGATGGTGTTGAGCTCGAGTATATGAGAGGTGGTAGTACTGAAGTTACGCATGACCCTGCTGCTGTACATTGGAATATTGCTCCACAGATATACATGCCGTGTAGGTAGCATGCCAGTATCGGTAAGCAGGCTCTACAATGGATATTAGAAATCATGCGGTTGGGTTGCCCACGTAACGGTAGCATCGAGCTGAGTCCTCCTGTGCTCAAACTGGGGGCCACGTGGAGACAGCATTGGGCAAATGATGCGCAGACCCTGGCAGGATACAGACAATGAACCTTGGGCTCATGATATGCAAAGTCTGCCATACCGGGTTGATGGGACTTTGTGCCAACTGGAACATGTCTTGGGTGGAAGGACGTTAAGAGAATCGTCGTGTTCAGATCATGACCAACGTCGTGGTGAAACTCGGCAAGCAGAGACGGAGAATTAACCCACACGAAAAGTGGAAATACGAAGCCTCTGCCGGAGAGATGACCAAAAATAGGTAGCCTCGAGTGCATGGCACGAATGCTCCCGTATTCCGTATTCCGCATTCCGAGCCATTATGCGCAGCAACGCAGCACTCGGTAGGGTCGACTGCAGCCTCTGATTTGCAGGTCACATGTCACCCACACCAAAAGAAGAGACCTGCGGATACAGGTATGGGTGTGCCTGGGTGGTGCATCGTGGGCTTCATTGAAGCATTTCTAGGGGGAGGGCAACCATCTCTGCTTCTCGCGAGTAGGTGCAAGCACCAGCATACACGAGCCTTGCAAGCCGTGTAAGCCTCACAGAGCTAACCGAGTTACAAGCTCTGCGAGGGAGGGCTCGTGTGTTCTCGACTCTGTGCAAGGGGGGCCGGAGCTGGCAAGTCGACAGATAGCCATCAGGCCTTTGCTTTCTTTCTCCCTGACGCGCTGTTGCGGTGGCGCTGGGCGTGCGTTTGTGGTTGTCCTGAATCTGGCGCGAGCGATCCAATCGGGCATCAGGAACCCGAAGTTGTTATCTCTTGGTTGCCGTGACGCCATGAAGCTATTATTGCCCTGGCTGCATTGTCTGCCTGGCTGACCGGCCTGTCGAAGGAAGGCTGCGTATATCGTGCATTAGGTTCTGCGTGCGAATGCCCAGAGTCGGAGGAGTGACTGGTCGACTTGCTGGCGTCTTGCAATCTCGCAATCTTGCTGGCGTCTTGCAATCTCGCAATCTTGCTGGCGTCTCACAGGGCGATAAGACGGAGCAGACGAGTGCCGGGAGACGGTGCTGACCCTAATCCTCCGATCCGGCTGCCGCGGCCTGGCGTGTGCCGTGTCAGTCAGCCACGGCGTGTGAAGCTGGTGGTGATGGACGATGAGGGCATTTCAGATGCAGGCGGGTGGAAGCTTCAGGTTTGCGAGATGCAGCTGCATGTGCCTAGTAGTACCTACTGGCACCAGGCGCGCTAGAGCACAGCGCTATCTGGGCGCTGCCGCACCTTGTCGCCGCTTTAAACGGCCGCTCCCAGTGGCAGAAAGCCACTGGCCAATGAGATGCGCTCGCTAAGGTTCCCACAAAGCCCACCAACTTTGGCTTAGGGTCTCTTTTCTGCCGCTTGAGCTTGTCAACCTCCACCCCCCATCCCTCTCTCTCCGCCCTCACACCCCCCCCTGGCACTTTTGTCCTCTATCAACCGAATAGACGTGAAATTCGCACCGCTGGCATCGGACAGACGGGCGATTCGCCGAGAGAGAGCAGAAGCGGGCAAGGACGGACGGACGGACTGAACAGAAGGCAAAGTAAGGCAATTCGGCACATCTCCACTCCATCAAGAAACCCGTCTCAAAGCTTCGAGCAACGACAAGCCCGTTGACTTTGGCGCTCTCTCACCAGCCGCCCGCTCGAAGCGCGCCGTCCAGGTACAAGCGCAAGCCCAGGGAAAAGCTCGTGGCCCTCGTGCGAAGAAATCCATCATCAGACGGTCCCATTTACATAGAGCCAGCCAAGGCCCTTGAGGAGAGCGAGGCGGGGGGAGAATGTCCGAATTACTGGCCCAGCTTTTGACGACGAGCCCACCGTGATTGTCACCATGCCGGCGGTTGCTTCCAGGCAAACGGGGAGAGGGGGCTCCTGCTCTCATTCGATACGAATCACTGCAGAGGGAAGAAGGCTAGTATTCTCCAAAGGCCAGCACCGATGGCTGGCTGTGGGAAGCACGAGGTACGAACAATCGACCTGGTGCGGAAACGGCAGCACACGAGCTGCCATATCCAGGCGGCCAAGAAGCAGCCGCAGGCACCGGGGTCCGGTCAAAGTTCAGTTTACGGCCGGGGCATCGATGGATGATGCTCAGGCGGATCCTCTCGACCATTAGGCTGTCCAGATGGCCGAGCAAGGATGTGCCGTCGCTTGTCTTGTATTGCCTGTGCTACTCCATACTTCGTACCGAGCGGGTACACATCGCCGTGGACTTGCACGAAACTCTGGCCTGGCTCGAGAACAACGTGGGCGGAGGCCCATCAGTACATTGCTTCTTCCAACAATGACGGGGCTCCCCCGGCCATCATTTGCTACCCACGAGGACCTGTAGCATCGGTCTCGGATCGTCCACAGAATGGCGTGTCTCTTCAGCGAGGGCTGAATCTGCCATCCAACAACAGGACCGAGTGCAGACGGCGTCTTTGCTGCGGTGCTGGATATTGGGCATGAATTCGCGCCAGAGCTTCTTCTTCTCCCTGCTTGCCACTCGACCTGCCCCGACAACCTGGCCCGTCCCTGGCTGCGTTCCCTATCATGCCGTCTGCTGCGAGACTCCTGCGGCCTGGCGTGGCGTCCATACGGAGGTCGAACTCCCATCAGCTTGCTCTTGTCCCTCAGCATGCCCACTCCCACCACAGCGATGCTTGCACCTTGGCGCATCAGAGCTGCAGCTTGATGCGCTTGCAACCTTGCATTGCCAACCACACGCCCTCCCCCCTGCCTCCCTGGCCAAACTCTGTCGCTTCTCTTCTCTCTTGCCCTCAGCTCCAACCCAAGAGGCGCTGCTTTCTACCCACCAGGCACACCAGACCGAGAGATCGAGCGGGAGCCACCGATCGGGATGCTTTGAGAGACCAGCTCACCAATTTCCTGGGCTGCCACCACGCCCTGGCCTGATCTCGTCCCTGGTTCATCATCCGCGAGTGCATCCCGTCCTCGTCCACGGCCTTGCCTCACTTCCCCACCCTCCCTCTCCAACCCATACTTCTTCACGTCGACGCACCTCTTTATCATCTCCTCCGTCTGCCCTCCCCTTTCCCTCGCTCATACATCAGGCCTGCAGGCGTTGCGTTCTCGGCCAATATCGCATCAAGTGGACAAGGTCTTCGGGCATTGCCTTCGTTTACGGTCCACACCACACTCACTTAACACTCGCTCTCTTCTACACCGTTCGTTATTACCACAGGAAGCTCGGCCTTGTCGTGCGCGGTGGTCTCTTCGCTCTGCGGGTAGCATACCAGGCTCTCTCATTATAACATCGAGACCCCACGCTTCCGGTGCCGTGAACCACCAATCACTTACACCCAGCGTGTCCAATCTATATCGGTCGCTGGCCCTTCAACGTCTGGGCATAGTTGCCAGAGCGCACGCATCTGCCTCTTTGCAACGATACACAGACGCCAAGCTATAAGACGGAGACAACTTTGAAGGGGGCACCTTTCCAATCTTCAACACCCCCTCCAGAGGGCTTGGGACTTTAACAATCCCATTGCCCGGGGCAGTTGCCCACGAATCTACCTTCACAGCCTCTTCACCTCGCACTGGTCAAGATGGGTATCGGAAGCTACTTCAAGGCCAGTACCAAAAATGCTGAGCAGGCGCCGCCAGCGCCGCCGCCGGCCAAGCTGGCTCCTCCTCCTCGGTTACAGCTGGAAGGTCGGCAGTCGGTAATGTCGGAGAAGCCACCATCGTCCACCTCGGGCAACGACGTGGATCTTCAGCCTCCCACCCCTAGGTTCCATTCCCGACCCCAATCCAGCTCTGGCAGGTCTACCCCTTCAACGCAGAGCTCCATGTTCCTCGACGACATCAAGCATGAAGTCATGGTCAACTATCTGTACCAGCAGCAGTGTTCTCAGCTCTGGGTCAGCGACGGATCCGGGGAGATCGAGGGTGTCCTGCTCCGTAAAGCTCGAGGCCACTACATGGCCTGTCCCCCCCAGCTTGCCAGTTCTCCTTTTGCGCTGGCATGCGCTGCTCTCAACGTGCAGTGCGCCATGACAGTCAACTCGCGTGTTATCAAGACTTTTCTGCAATGGTCCCCTGACGCCGTTGACGTGCCGCTCATGAACGGCTTGCGCGTGCAGATTCTCCCTACCATTGATGACTTGCCGCGAGCTCGCAAGTACCAGTTTGCTGCCTTTGTCGCGTCTGAAGGCCTCCTGGTTGTCTGGGACGACGATGCTCTTCATTTGGTGGCACGAGCCAAGGCTATCGAGTCCGAGCTCATGGAGCTGGTGTGGAAGGCCGGCAACGTAGACGAGGAAGGCGGCGACGAGAAGGGAGGCCAGCCTGTCACTGAGGTTGAGATTGATGAAGAGAGCGGCGAGATCAAGCCCGAGAAGCGGCCTATTCATCTCCAAAACACCGTCCTCGTGTCTCTGACCCTGGCCTTGGTAACCGTCTCTCTTGGCGCCGCCTGGAGACAGTTGGCCATTGAGGTTTCCGTGGACGGCAACTACATCCGTCTTGCCCTCGTCGCCCTGGCTCCAGTCCAGGTCTTCTTCACCCTCTTCTTCGCCCAGGTCATTATCGGCTGCTTGGCTCAAATCTTTGGTCCCATCCGTCAGCTCACAATCAACTCCAAGTTCTACTCTGCCCGACCCCCGCCGCGCCTGCAGAGTGCCGTTCTTCCTCATGTAACCATCCAGTGCCCCGTCTACAAGGAAGGTCTGCAGGGTGTCATCATGCCGACCGTCAAGTCCATCAAGCAGGCCATGTCTACGTACGAGCTCCAGGGCGGTTCCGCAAACATGTTCATCAACGACGATGGTTTACAGCTCATCTCCGAAGAGGATCGCCTTGCTCGCATCGAGTTCTACGCCGACAACAGCATCGGCTGGGTCGCTCGCCCCAAGCACGGAGAGAACGGCTTCACCCGTAAGGGCAAGTTCAAGAAGGCTTCCAACATGAACTTTGCTCTAATGATTTCCTGCAAGGTCGAGGAGAAGCTGCAGGCGATTGAGCGTCACCCTGGATGGAGCCAGAATGACGAGGCCTTGGCGTACGAGGAAGCTCTCAAGGAAGTTCTCGAGGCCGATGGCCGTGCCTGGGCTGATGGTAACATCCGCATGGGAGACTACATCTTGCTCATCGACTCCGATACCCGTGTTCCCGCCGATTGCCTGCTCGATGCCGTTTCCGAAATGGAGCAGTCCCCCGACGTTGGTATCATGCAGTTCTCCTCCGGCGTCATGCAGGTCGTCCACACGTACTTTGAGAACGGCATCACCTTCTTCACCAACCTCATCTACTCTGCCATCCGATACACCGTCTCCAACGGTGACGTCGCGCCCTTTGTCGGCCACAACGCCATCCTCCGCTGGTCTGCCATCCAGCAGGTCGCCTACCAGGACGAGGACGGCTACGACAAGTTCTGGTCGGAGAGCCACGTCTCGGAAGACTTTGACATGTCGCTGCGTCTGCAGTGCAACGGCTACATCATCCGCCTGGCTGCCTGGGCTGGAGAGGGTTTCAAGGAGGGCGTGTCGCTGACCGTCTACGACGAGCTTGCCCGGTGGGAAAAGTACGCCTACGGCTGCAACGAGCTCCTGTTCCACCCTATTCGCACCTGGCTCTGGCGCGGTCCCTTTACGCCCTTGTTCCGCCGCTTCCTCTTCTCCAACATTCGCTTTACGTCCAAGGTCACCGTCATCTCCTACATCGGTACCTACTACGCCATCGGCGCTGCCTGGATCTTGACCGCGGTCAACTACTTCGTCATGGGCTGGTTCAACGGCTACCTGGACAAGTACTACGTCGACTCGTGGCAGGTCTGGTTCTCCATCATCATCGTCTTCAACGGTCTCGGCAACATTGCCCTAGCCGTCATGCGGTACCGCGTCGGCGAGCGCGGTCTGCTGTACGCCCTGTTTGAGAACTTTATGTGGACTCTCATGCTGGCCATTTTCCTCGGCGGCCTGTCGCTGCACGTCAGCCAGGCTCTGCTGGCGCACATGTTTGAGATTAACATGACATGGGGCGCCACGAGCAAGGAGGCCGAGTTTTCCAACTTTTTTATCGAGGTGCCAAAGGTCTTGAAGAAGGTTAGTCCCGCTCGTTTCATTCATCCATCCATCTTACCATGCTGCGCGAAGACTCCAGTTTGCTGACAATTCTGTTGTAGTTCAAATTCTCCATGCTCTTCTCGTTGATCTTCATCGCCGGCATGATTATCCTCGCCCAGGCGCCCTTTGTCCCCTTTGACTGGCGCATCAAGGACTTTGTCGCCATCCTGCCCATGGCCACCGTCGCCGCCAGCCACTTCCTGCTGCCCCTGGCCTTGAACCCTGCCCTCATGACATTCTCATGGTAATCTGGGGCACGCCTATGAACATATACTACACAGAAAACACAACAAAAAAAGAAAAGGAAAAAATCCAGCACATATATAGACGGGATCGGCGTTTCTCCCCCTCCTTCCCACATGTGGACTTACACACAAATCTCATCATTATCTCACGTACCCATTGCCAATTCTACGACAATGAGCGAGAAAGAACGATATCAACATGTTCATTGTTCTCTTGAAATTGTGTTTCATTGTTCTTTCCTTGTGGCTCTTTTCTTCTTATATGGCCATGTATTGTAAAAGAAAGGCCTGAACGTTAGACTCTTACACTTGAATCTGGAAAGGAGGATAGGACGTCGAAACTGTTATGAAGCAATGTGGGAAACGTATGGTATTCTGGACGGTTTATTGGAACAAAAAGGCCGGGATGGACTGGTTGTTAGTACAGGATAGTAATACCATAACGAGAATACAATCGTCCTCACATCTTTTTGATTCCTGCTAATGATGGTGATATGTATACCCACACATGTGAACGAATAAGCCCCAGGGCGTGGTTCGAAAAGAAACACTCCATTGATCTTGAACCTTGGTCAACGATCTACTCTATTCCTATTCTCAGTTCATCACTTTCCCTGAGACACAAAGAAAGGAAAGACGAAGAACAATTCATAACGGAAAGAAAAGCAAAGAACTTCCATCTATATACCCAAAAACGCCTCTATAACCTCTTTATCAAAAAATGATAACTTTCTCAAGAATCATGCATATCCCTCCAATCAATCAATCAATCAATCCATCCATTCGTCTATCCATCCATCCATCTCATCATCATCGTCGACGTCTTTTCTTATCCTATTGTAACCCGTTCGGTGGAGATCTATCCAGTATAACTTGTATCTCCTCCCACAGAGGGAAAGCGTGCACAAAGCTCTCTCTCTCTCTAGCCAGACGCTAATCTTCAAATCCCATGAACCGACCATATCTCTCTGTCTTTAAGAGACCATCTAAGAAGTCCAGACCAATATCAAAGAGCATAAGAGCAAGTAACCGAAAACTTTTCCCATTTCCCGTAGTAAATCAAGCAGCATTCTCGTGTTTTTGTTTTTTACTCCTCGTCATCAGTATCGGGAGGGTGAGGAGTGCCCTTCGGGCTGTTGAGCCACTCAATGTGTCTCAGACGACGACGGACTTCCCGCTCCTTGAGCTCCTTCTTGGTCAACTTCTTCTTCTTGCGAGCCTTGAACTTGAGCTCGCCATTGTTGTCCTCGACGCCAGAGTTGACGGCGCTGCTGACGACGGAGCTGGCCGCGGTGCTGGTGACACCGCTTCCGGGACGGCTGTCTTCGAAGCGGTTCAGGTCAACAGCCGTGTTGCCTCGCTGAGTCACGCGTCCGTCGTTGACGAGCCACTGCTCGGAGCAGAGAGCGCCGACAAACTCCTCGTTGTGGGAAATCAGGATAACGCCTCCCTTGAACTCGCGAATCGCCACGGCCAGACCTCCCAGAGAGTCTCGATCCAAGAAGTTGGTAGGCTCGTCCAGAACCAGCAAGTGGGGGTTGTTCCACATGGCACCGGCAATGACAACCTTGACCTTCTGGCCGCCAGACAGAGAGCCGATCTCGTTGTGGTTGGCAATCTCGGGGTCCAGGCCAAGATCCTCAAAGTGCTTGGAGATGACGGACGGCTGGAGCTCACGGTAACCGAGACCCTCACGAGAAGCCTCGTGATCGTCAAACTCTTGGACGAGCTTGTCGAAGCCGAGCTCAAGAAGGGTCTCACGAGAGATCATGGTGTTGAACTTGGGGAGCATGCCTCGCCATTTCCTAGGAGACGGTTAATATCGAAAGAAACTTACAAAGCCAGGGGTTTCGTCATCACTTACACTTCATATTGGAACGTCTTCTTGAACTTTTGACGACCAACAAGCGCCTCAATCTGCCTGGCGGGCTTGCCGTCCTTGAGATCGACAAACTTGTCCATCTGAGCGCGGTCCTGCTCCGACAAGGCACGAGTCTGCTTCATGTGCACTTCACGATCATCACCGTGCTGGTATCGCCACTGCAGATACTGGTTGGGGGTCTTCTCCAGGTGCATCTCGACGTGTTCCAGGGCATGCTGCTTGATGTAGCCGATTCGGAGGTTGGGGTGCTTCTCAACCTTGCCAGTGGTGGGGATGGTCTCGCCGGTGAGCAGCTTGATCAGGGTAGACTTGCCCGCACCGTTGGGTCCAATAATGGCCACTCGCGAGGACAGCGAGAGAGAGCAGGAGACCTCGTGGAGTGAAGGCTTGGAAGCCCCGGGGTAGGTGTACGAGACGTTGGACATGCGAATGATGGCACGGGTCTGCGACTTGATACCGGTGAGGATACCCGGAGGAGGGAACTTGAACTGGACATTGGATGCGGAAAGAGTGTAGTAGCTCTTGGCCTCGGGGCGCACCTTGACGAAGGCGGCCAGGTTGCCCTTGTAGCAAGCGAGCTTCTTGTTGGGCTCGTAGTGGTAAATGTCGGTGGTGACGTTGTCCAGGAATCCAGAGTCGTGGGACACGATCAGACTGGTAATGTCGGGGTGCGACTTGAGGTAGTTCTCCAGCCAGGCAATGTTGGCAACGTCCAAGTGGTTAGTAGGTTCGTCCAGCAGGAGGACATCGGCACCCTTGAGCATGGCTCGGGCCAGGGCAAGCTTCATCTTCCAACCACCAGAGAGAGAGCCGACCTTTTGGGCCTGGCGACCGTCGGGTCCAGACGTGAAGCCGAACTCCTCGAGAACCTTGGAGATGTGCTCGGTTCCTTGGGGACCAATTTCGGGGTCCTTGGAGACAAACTCGAGGATGCTGATGTCGGCGTCTTCGCCCTGGTTGTGCTCGACATAGTAGGTGCGGAGGACGTCCTGGGGAGGGAAGCCCTCTAGCTTGCCGGCGGCAATACTCTTCATGAGAGTAGACTTACCGGCGCCGTTGCGGCCGCAGAGACCATATCGGTGGCCCTTGAGAAGTCGCAGATTGGTGTGAGAAAGCAGCAGCATACCACCGTAGGCCAGCGAGAAGTCGGCGTTAACAATCTCGACCTCACCATCGTCCTCCTTCTCGGGAACACCGTATTTGCGCTGGTCCTCTTCCAGATAAAACTGCTGGACGGCATCTCCCACCTGTTGGGCGGCGTCAGGGTGCAGCAGGCTCTTCAGGTAGGGCACAATATTGGAAGAGATCCGGGTCACATAGCGGTAGTTGACATTGGTGGCAACCATCTCGCAAATGTAGTTCTTGGCGAGCTTATACATCTCGGATTGCAGCACCGCGGCGTTGTGCTTCTGGATCTCGGCATCAAGAACCTTGGCAACGTCCTCGACAGTGGTCCGGGCAATGATGTCCTTGTCGTTGCCCATGGCCTTCTCCATGGTAGCCAGGGCTCGCTCGGCAATCTCTCGCACCTCGGGGAGAGATGCACGGTCGCAGACGCCCTTGACACCAGGCATCAGCTTGGGAAGGAAGGTTCGGGCTTCGATGGGGTCGTGGACAAGCTTGGTCAAGTTCTCGACGATGACGACAGTCTGGCGGAGGACCTCCTGGGACGTGGTGGGGGTGTTGAGCGACCTCTCAAGGAAGGGCGTCAGCAGAGCCAACACGGGAGACGTGACGACAGCCACAAAGGTGGTCTGAGACAGGGCGTGGATGGCCTTCTGGAGGGTCTGAGGAGAAGGATGCTGCATGGTGTCGACCAGCAGGGGGATCCGGGGGGCAACGTCGTCGTTGGACAGGAGCGTCGTCAGGGAGTTCATCGTCTTGACGGCCTGCTTCTCGACCTCGGTCTTCAAGTCGTGCATGCCGCTCTCGACAAGGGGAATCAGGCCGGCCAGCTTGGCGCCCATGGCCTCGCGCAGCACGTCCTGTGCCGCAGCCTCCTCTTTGGTGCTGCCGACGACGATCTGGGCCTTGTCGGCCATCTTCTGCAGCAGCTGGTAGGCGCCGACGGTGCCCTGCCACTTGCCCGTCTTCTTCTCAAGATACTGCGTCAGCACGGGCAGCAGACCAACGACGAGAGCCTCGGGCCTGAGGTTGGCGAACAGGGCGTCCAGGCCATACTGGGCAGCCTCGCGGACGACGGAGCCCTTGTCGGCCAGGGCATCCAGGGCGCAGGGCACGGTGCCGGCATCCTGGACCAGCAGCACGACCTCGCTCAGGGCCTCGCGCGGCGGGAAGCGCTCAAAGATGGCGCCCAGCAGGTTCTGGCTGCTCTCGCGGCGCAGCCCGTTCTTCTTATCGGCGGCCGCCTTCTTGATCTCGGCAAGGATGCCGTACGTCGTCAGGCCGGCGGAGCCAACGGAGCTCAGCAGCAGCTCGCAGAGCCCGTAGCAGGCATCGATGGAGGCGGCGGACGTCTGGGCGGTAAAGATTGTGTTGAGAAAGGCCGCGACATCCTCCTGTGACGGCGGGGGAGGGGCCTCTTTCGACACCACCAAGGGCGGCGAAACCGGGTGAGGCATTGCGGATGGTGTTTCGTGGAGCGTCCTGCTGGAGACAAGTAAAAGGGGGTATTATCAAAACGAGAGAAGAGACAAACGGAAAATCCCCAGAGCAGAAAGTCCTCAGCCACAGGACGCAAGAAAACAAGGGCTGGTCTATTGCAAAGTCTGGGGAAAAAGAAAAGAGAGAGGGAAAGGCGATGCTAATCAGGAAGAAAAAGAGAGCAGAATGATGGGGAATAGACAAGGCGCTGATTTGGGCCTGGTGCTTGGACTAAGCCACTTCCTCTGCGCTGTGGTTGGGCGCCTTGAACTTTTTTTTTTTTTTTTGCTTTGCTTGTTCGGAAAAATTCTCTTATCTTATCAGCCCCTTATCTGTCGAGACATCGGTGAGTCGCTAAGCATGTGCGGCTGACGTTATCACTGCTTAGGTACTTTATGGTATCTACCCATTGACAACGGCTGCACTTCCACGTGGGTCGTGGCAGGCATCATCTTTGGACGAAGAGACGTCCTTTACAAATCACAGATGGATATGGGCTCGATTCGAAAGTCATCAGAAAAATTTGGCATCCATTGTTATGGATACCTGTATAGTCTTTCATGTCTCAGAGTGGACAGTCAGGACCCTACTTACCCAGTTGATGCTTCACGGGATACAAGTGCCTCAAAAACTCTCAAGATGCAATTCATTTATTCACGTGCAAATGCAAGCAGAAGCCAAACAGACGATCAACGTCCTAGGATGAGGCCACAGCAGACCAAAGTAAAAATAGAATGGATATTGCCCCTTGTCTAAACGACCTTTGGTCCTCCGCCAGGCCCAGCATGCTTAAACTTTAGTTCATGATTCGAGTCTACACTTCGTTTGCCCATCTCAATGACGCCTCCACGCCTCTCAATAAGAAGAAGGAGGAGGAGG
>LFMI01000679.1:0-11027 GCA_001050175.1 Trichoderma parareesei | reverse complement strand
CCCCCCCCCCCCGTTTCAGATCACCCAGGCCTGGTTCATCTTATTCGCTTCTGCAAATCTGTCGCGTGGCGTCCATGGATGGCCTCCGGCGTGCTGGCTTGCCGTCTTGCAGCTAAGTTCTCACCGCTTGTCGATTGGATCCTTCCCCTGGCCTTGGGACCTTTCCTGGTTCTGCCGCGGATACCGGTGCTTTGGGACTCCGCTCGGTTTCCCCCCCGTTATTAATTGCTTCTTCCATCTTTTCCGCCCAATCAGCCGCCGCTGTCTCAACCACATTGTCGGGTTCACCACCGTTGGCTGGCCCTCCCCCCCTCCGACTGGCACACGTCATTGACAAGCCGGCTCTAAATCTGCACCTTCGGTCGACTAGCCCGGGAAACTGGGTAGGGACACACACGCAGCGTTTCAGCATTGGTACATTAGCCTTCTTGTTCATCGACAAGCACTACTACTACTGTACATATCTACCAAGTGGCCTGCTCTCGCTTCTCCAAGCTGCTACCACCCGTACTAGCAATGGGTATAGGCGAGAGACCGCCTAGAATCCCGCTGACCAGGGCACGCAATTCCTTTCTGCGACTGCGAGCCGACTTTAGCCTGTTGCCGCCCCTAATCCATGGCTCGGCCCGCAGCCTGGGTCGATTCCTGGCTCTGACAGCAGTGTATGTAGGAGAGCCATTTAAGTGTCCGTCTAGGTGACTTGACCTTGCTCCCCTGTCCAGTCATGGGCGAAGCGAGTATCCTAGCCCGCTTGATGCCTGTGAAGCAGAACGGAGGGTACTACTATTCCGCATTGCTACTAACATGCCGAGCACGGTACTGGAGATTGCGGGCTATCAATGAGACACACAGGCAACGGGCTAATGAGAATCCAAAAGCAGTCTTGATTCGATTCGACTGGTCATATTATGACACCCTCGCGCTGCTCCTGCACTGCAGTAGAGCGAGGAGGGGGGTTCGCTAGTCATGCCTGTAGCAGTACACTTTTTGTCGAATCATCCTCCATCATCGCGCGGTGGTTGGATCGGGAAAGCGACAAATTGCGCCGGAGTCACCTGTTTGTTCCCTTCAACCGCTATTCTAGTTGAGTTACCCATTGCGTCCACTCCGGGTCCTCCCTCAGCCGCTCAGTCGTATCCGGCGCGGTCCAGAGCATAATCTCAATTCCATCGTGGATGGATGGCAGGACAATCACAAACCCGTCCATGAAGGCCGGGAAGGCCCATCGGAGGGCCTTGATGTCCCCAAGCTCGGAGCCCCAGCGAGCTGCCTTGAGCATGTCTCCCAGCCGGGCTGGTGCCGTGACCAGCACGTCGTAGTTGAGCGGTGGCAGCAGCTTGTTGGCCACGTCGCCGCATGTTTGCAGCGCGCCGGTCAAAGACCAGAGCTCATCCGCAGTCCACCAGTCGATGGAAGCCGTCACCTTCTTGGCAAGGGCATAGAGAGATTCCACGCCCGGAGCCTCCAGTTCTTCGGCTGTCGCATTAGCCTTGGCCAGCGCAATGGCATTTCCAGGGTACTCGGGGGCCAGCGGCGGCTCCACGCGCCTCCTCACATTGACCGAAGTGATAAGCGAGCTCTGGGAGACCTGCTTCTCCGTCAGTCGCCGGGCCCTGCTCACTTGCTTCCAGATAAGTGCAGACAGCGTCGCATTGGCTGTGACGGAAGCCTCCTCCTTGGTCCGGGGAACGGTTGCGTCCCGGAGAGCGTCGAGCTTCGCCTGGGACATGGCCCAATGGGACACGCGGATGAGTTTGGCTATTCCCTCATGGTCGCCAGCGACAGCCTTCTGCAGGACCTTGGCCTGCATGTCCTCGTATGATCGATCTGGGCCAACCTGGTATGTGGGGAACTCTGACAGCGGGCGCTCCATGCGTGGACCAAAGAGCTGAAAGGCGTCCAGCGATTCGTTGCCCATTCGCTGCTCGTCGGGGACGACCAGGCCCTCCGACACAGCGGCCACATGCTTGGCCCAAACGGCCACGAAGGTGCCCATGCCCTGGGCGTCCATGACCACATGATGGCCGCCAAACGTAAGGACAACGCCGCCATTGATCAATGTCGCCTGCAGCGTCATGACGGGGCTTCGTGCAGAATGGCCCAGAGGGCTGGGGGCAAACTGAGACGCAGGAAGCGCGGAGAAGGGAAAGTTGCGGCGCGCCAGGTCCTCATAGTCGACGTCTGGCAGCTCCTTGACGTGGAACCAGACGCCCGAGTCCTTGTGATATTCCAGCTGGATGGTGTCGTCCTTGGGATCCAGCGGGATAATGTCTGCCGCCAGAATGTTGAGCTCGTCGATGGCCCGTGAGAGCCCCTTCTTCAGGTTGTCAAGAATTATGGGCCGGAGCGAAGGCTCATCGACCTTGAAGAAGACCATCATTGGGAGAATGACCCTGACCATGTATTGGTCAAGCGGTGTGACTGACGTCCGGCCAGGCACGAGCGGGATGCTTGGCCGCACCAGCGTCTTTTCTGAAAAGGCAGCGATCGAGCCCATTGTTGCAGGATACGCACAGGCTGTGTGCAGGAGATGTCGTCTTTGTGCGAGGGACGAGGCGATGGTGTATAAGCTGCTCTGGAGAGGGGGATCTGAATCGCCCGGGTCGGGGGTAATTTTATATTATCCGCGACCCTCGTGGGCTACGCACCGGCCTTTGGAGTCAAGCGCGTCTCCAGAATTCTTGCCGGCCACTTTTTGTTGCCCACCTTGCGATGCCGGTCCCCCTTGTTGTGCTGCTGCCAATGCATGGTGTTGTCACATGGAGTCGAGACTGGCCTAGTCCTTGTCGTTGCATTCAATGCCGATGCAATGTCAGTTGTCAACGGTCTTTTTGTTTGCCTTCCTTCTGCTTCATCCCCTGCTCCCCCCCGTCTCCGCCTCCATGCCATGCCATGCAATCAAAACCGGGGCTAAGGAGCTTAATCCATACGAGGGTTGGACTATTATTCCCGCCCGTTCCCCTGCTACTCACTACTTGTACGCTTCGGCAATCGCATATATCCCTAGCCTCGAACCTGACTTGACGGTCCTCCTTCTCTTCTCTCTATACCACAATCTCAAGCTCTACCGTCGAACGCCGTTGTCTTTCCCCCTTCTCTCTCTGTAAACCATGGCTTCGACGAACGGGATTGACGCTCGCTGGCTTGATGCCAACGGAGACGAGCCCATTGCCATTATTGGAACAGCCTGCCGGTTCTCAGGGACTGCTTCCAATGAAGATGGTCTATGGCAGCTGCTGTCAAGCGGCAGGACTAGCTGGGCTAGCAATGCCAGAAACCGATTCAAGATGGAGTCGTTCTGGCACCCCCAGGCTCATCTCGCCGGTTCGGTATGTGAAGTTGTGATTTTCCGATAGGATAGAGAAGGTTTGGGAGCGGTAGGAGGAGGAAGCCCTGTCTCTTCTACTCGGTTGCCTCTGCTGTTGTTGATGCATTGATGGCTGACATTGGCCCATTCTTCAGACCAACGCTCGAGGCGTTCATCTCCTTCAGCAGGACCCTGCTGTTTTCGATAGTGACTTTTTTGGCATCAGCGGTGTTGAAGCCAAAGCCGTGGACCCTCAGCAGAGACTCATGCTCGAGGTGGCTTACGAGACCTTTGAGAATGCCGGCATTCCCATTGAACAGCTGGAAGGCTCCAACACTGGCGTTTTCTGTGCCGTTTCTTACACTGATTACGACCAAATTCTTGGTCGCGATCAGGAAACCTCACCAATGTAGGTATTCCCTTTTCCCCAGTCTCCCAGTTATAGAAGCGATGGAAGTACAACGACATATATCCGGACAGCAACGGATTTACCTATGCTAACCACCCGTGCTATAGGTACCGTTTCACGGGAACAGGACCATCTCTCACATCTGCCCGTGTGTCGTATGCTTTTGACTTGCACGGGCCAAGCAAGTCCGTCGACACGGCTTGCTCTAGTGCCTCGGTGGCTTTACATGACGCCATTCTGGCTCTTCGAGCTGGTGATGCTGACCAGATTCTGGTGGGGGGCTGCAATTTGATTCTGGACCCTGACAAAATGTCAATCATCTCATCCATGTCGTAAGTTCTAGGCGCCCTTCTTGTTCGGGTTTTGTGGTGGCGTCGCTAACGGATCCAAGATTCCTTTCTCCTGATGGTCGATGCTATTCCTTTGATGATCGCGCCAGCGGGTACGCCCGGGGCGAAGGCGTTGTTGGCATGCTCCTGAAGCCCCTTAGCGCAGCCCTCCGGGATGGCGATCCCATTCGATCCGTGATCCGAGGTAGTGCAGTTGTGTCCGATGGTAAAACCCCGGGCATCACAATGCCATCGCCTGATAGCCAATACGCAGCTATTCAGCGCGCTTATTCAGTGGCCGGGCTTGATCCCAGAGAGACAGTCTATGTGGAAGCACATGGTGAGACACCCCGGCTTTAGAAGCCCATACGTACCGCAGTTCGACTGACAGAGAAACCTCTCAGGCACTGGCACAAATGCTGGAGATAATTGCGAGGTTACCGCCTTTAGCAAAGCATTTTGCCCAGACAGGTCTGGCAAGCTCATTATTGGCAGCGCCAAGTCCAACTTGGGCCACACAGAATGCGTGTCAGGCTTGACCGGCATATACAAGGTCCTTCTGATGCTTGAGAAGGGCGCAATCGTCCCGACTCCCACCTTTCAGAACGCCAATCCCAGGCTGCAATTAGAGACGAGAGGGCTAGAAGTGAGCGCAAACCATCCCTTCTCTTTTCTCTTCCTCTTGGGAAGAATAATACATAATGTGATTGACTGACTTTGCCCTCTTTAGGTTGCATCCAAGCTTCAACAGTGGCCAGAGGGAACGCTCCGCCGGGCATCCGTGAACGGATCCGGCTATGGTGGCACCGACACCCATGTCATTCTTGAAGCCTGGTCACCACCAGCCAAGACGATAGAGGCAGCATCGCAGCTTGAGCTGAGAGGACCCCGCCATGCAGCTGCCGGTGAGATCCCCAAAGCCAGCCCAAAGGTCTTTGTCTTGAGCCACCAGCGAGAAGACGGCTTCTCCAAGCTGGCTGTTTCCTGGAAGAGATTCCTCATGGAGGCCAAGGCAAACCACAAAGAGCTGTCTCTTGACGACTTGGCCTACACGCTATCGTCTAGGCGAACCCGGTTTGCACAGAGAGCTTCATTCATTGCTTCCAATGTTGACGAGCTCCTGGACGGGATCAAGAAGATTGAGCTTGGGTCCATCCGGCCTGTGAAAGCACTTGCTGATTCACGAACGTGCTTCATCTTCACTGGTAAGTGACAACGATCAAACTGGAACTAAACAGGCCCTTTCTCTGACAGTTTTGTTCTTTCGCCCATTAGGTCAGGGAGCCCAGTGGGCTCAGATGGGTCTGGAACTCTTCTCCGCCTATCCTCTCTTTGCTGAGTCGATGCGTACATCTGAGAGGGAGCTCATTCGCATGGGTGCAACCTGGCGCTTGATCGATGAATTGAAGAAGCCCAAGGAGGAGTCCCGCATCAACGATGCTGAGTTGGCGCAGCCGTGCTGTACCGCAATTCAGGTCGCATTCGTGGACCTCCTTGCTTCATGGGGCGTGCACCCGGATATGGTCTGCGGCCATTCAAGTGGCGAGATCGCGGCGGCATATGCTGGCGGCAGCTTAACCGCGTCAGAAGCGATCAAGGTGGCCTATCACAGAGGCAAGTCTGTCTACTACCTCACGCTGAAAAAGGGCACGAGGCAGGGAGGCATGCTTGCCGCAGGTCTGTCAGAGACCGACGCGCTCAAGTATACCTCCAAGTACAGCGAGCAAACAGTCAACGTCGCGTGCATCAACAGTCCCTCCAGCGTCACGATATCAGGTGACGTCGGGGCTATTGAAGAAATTGCGAATAAGCTCGAGGAGGACGGCGTCTTCAACCGACGTCTGGCCGTTCCAGTAGCCTACCACTCCTTCCACATGGCTGCCGTTGGAGAGTCCTATGGCGCAGCGCTTGAGAACCTCCAGCCTCGCCAGTTCAAGCCAAGTGTGCGAATGGTATCCTCTGTCAATTGTGAAGAGGTTGACGGTCGAGAGCTCGATGGCGATTACTGGGTTCGCAACCTGCTGCGTCCCGTCCGCTTCGCGCCAGCATTGGCCAAGCTCCTCAGTCTTCCTGCGAAAGGCAGCACCTCGTCTGCGTTGCCGCCAACTGTCATGGTTGAGCTTGGCCCTCACCCGGCACTGCAGGGGCCTGCTACCCAGACAGCCAAGACCGTCGGAGGGCTACCCCCCGTGCACTACTTCACCTGCTTGAAGAGAAAGGAGAATGCGGTCCACAGCGTGCTCACGCTCGCGGGTGGCCTGTTCAACAGTGGTCTCCCCATTACGCTGACGGGCGCCAACAATCCTCTGGGCACTCCCACCAAGGTATTGACCGACCTTCCGTCGTATACCTGGAACCATGGCAAGACACACTGGAACGAGTCCCGCCGCAGCCAGGCATACCGTCTGCGAAAGTTCCCCCGCCATGATCTCCTGGGATCTGCTGCTGCTGATAGCATCAGCGCCGAGCCGTCTTGGAGAATGTTCGTTAGACTTTCTGAAATCCCGTGGGTCAGAGATCATTGCATCGACGGCCAGATTGTCTTCTCCGCAGCCGGCTTCCTGACTATGATTGTGGAAGCCGTGAAGCGCCAGTCGGTCGTAGCGCAGCGGCCTTGGAAGAGAAAGGTGATTGAGTTCAAGCAAGTCGCCATCGATCGGCCTCTCCTTGTTCAGGAGGATGCATTTGGAACCGAGGTTTTCATTCTTCTACGACCCTATGCAGTGACAGCTCGTGATTCGAGCTCGAAGTGGCAGGAGTTCCGGATTTACAGTGTTTCTCAGAACAATGAATCTACAGAGCACTGCCGGGGCTTGATTGGCCTGTCGGAGAACAAGGGCAAGCTGGGAAACCCCCCACAATCTGCAGCAGGTGGTGCTTGGGCGCAGCTTGAATCTACGCAGCTGTACAAGCTCCTTAGCAGCTCCGGCAATGGTTATTCAGGCTGCTTTGCCAACCTTGATAAAGTCTCGGCCCGTGCTTGGGAGTCCAACTGCGAGCTGACTGTTCCCGATGTCAAGGCCACAATGCCCTCGGGCCACCAAGAGCCGCACCACATTCATCCCACGATACTGGAAGGCTGTTTCCTGGCATGCCTTCCTGGTGTGAGACTTGGCAAAGGATTGGACGGCCCTCAAGTGGTCTCCTCTATTGATGAGCTCTGCATTTCGACCGATATTGAGCTCCAGCCGGGGCACAAGCTCTCTCTCGCGGCCAAGTCAAGCCCGCATGGATTGAGACAGCACATTTCGGACATTTTTGCTACGGACAGCGCAAACAATGTCATTGTTCGAGTTGCTGGCATCAAGTTCTCATCGCTGGGAAGCTATCAAGACGAGACAAATGTTGTCGATGACCCCCTGTGCCACCAGGTCGAGTGGCTCTTGGATCCCTTTTCTTCGCCCAGTGAAGCCTTGGCCGCTTACTGCCAGAGAACACTGGAGGCCAGCCCTCGGCAGCCACGCCAGACTTACAACTCCTTCTCTCAGGCCGCCGAGGATGACTCCTTCAAGAGATGCTACGTACAGCTTGCCGAGTATCTCAAGCTCGTGCAATACAAGGTGCCCAACCTGCGTATCCTGGAAGTCTGCGGCGGAGCTGGCGCCTTGACCTCTGTGCTCCTCGAGGCCCTCTACGGAGAGAAGCGAGACTATGCAACTACCAAGGGCTCCTACGTTTTCACTGACGTCTCCGACATATCCATTACCCAAGCCCAAGAGGCACTAAAGGCGTTTGAGGGCGTTGTGGAATACAAAACCCTCAATGTAGAGCAGTCTCCGGCTCAGCAGGGCTTTGAGCTCAATTCCTTTGATGTCATTGTCGCATCAAATGTCATCCATGCCACGCTTAACCTCGAGCACAACCTTGGCAATCTGAAGAGTCTCCTCAAGCCCGGTGGCCAGATTGCCTTTGCAGAACTCGTCGCGCCGTCTCATCGATGGGGTATCAACGGAAACTCTCAAAGCTCTCCTCTTTTGTCCACGCCGGAATGGGAAGGTGTTCTCGTCAAGAGCGGCTTTTCTGGTGTCGCGCTCGAGTTCAAGGACTTTGCATCCGAGGAGGAGCACGAAGTGAGCCTGCTCATCTCCAATGCTGCAAACTCTGAGGTGAAGGAGGGTGTTGGAAGCATCACTATCTTTACCAGGCGACAGACTGGTGTGGCAGAGGAGCTGCGCAGTGGCCTGGTGGCTCAGTATCCTGGCACCGTGGTGTCCGCCGTTCCACTTGCCAAGGAGGCGGCATCTCGTGGAGCCTACATCTTCCTTTCGGATGTTTCCGAGAGCTTTTTGTCGACGGCGTCTGAGAAAGACTGGGAGAACGTCAGAGATATCCTCAGCGACGCGACAGCTGTGCTGTGGGTGACCAAGGGAGCCTCTACAACTGGCCAGGCACCTCATCGTGCACTCGTTATTGGGCTGGCACGAAGCCTGCGTGTGTCTCGACCCGACCTCAGGTTCTTCACCGTGGACATGGACGCAAGCTCTGCGGAGGCCGCTAGTACTCTGCAGGTTTATGAGAAGTACTTGGGCCCTGGTGCCTCCCCCTACTCTGCGGCCGAGTGGGAGCTTGCCATCTCTAATGGAAGCATCGTGATACCGCGGTTGCTGGAGAACAAGGTGGTCAACCACCAGGTGCAGGACACTACCTCAAAGTATCACCCGCGCGAGGAAACTTATACCGATCTCAGCCGTTCTCTGAGTCTCCGAATCAATTCTGTCGGAGTCTTGGACTCTCTGTACTGGGCTGATGATGAAGTCCACGCTCAGCCTCCCGGCGTAATGCAGGCCAAAGTTCGGGTGGAAAGTTTCGCGCTCAACTTCAGGGACATGCAAACGATTACCGGCCAGCTCGAAGGCAACTCTTCTCTTCTCCTTGAGGGAAGTGGCATAGTCATCGAGGTCGGCGATGCTTCCCAGTCAAGCCTATCTGTGGGCGATCGGGTTAGCTTCTTTGCCCCTGATGGGCTGGCCACTGTCAGCAATGTGGACGTTCGCCACGCCGTTAAGGTTCCGGGAGACATCAGCAGTGATGTCGCTGCTGCTGTTCCGCTGGCTTACTCGACTGCGCTGTATGCTCTCCGAGACGTTGCCAGGCTTCAGCGAGGCGAGAGTATCCTGATCCACTCTGGAGCTGGAGCAGTCGGCCAGGCTGCAATTGCCCTTGCTAAGGCTTTTGGCGTTGAAGACATTTATGTCTCCGCTGGAAGCGCAGAAAGGGCGGAGTTCATCAGCAGCATGTTTGGCATCCCGGCTGGCCGCATCGTATCCAGCCGGGACCTGGACCTGGGTCATCGTGTTCTTGAGCTGACGAATGGACGAGGCGTCGACGTCGTTGTCGGTTCCCTTTCTGGGGATGCCTTCTCAGAGAGCTGCAGCGCCGTTGCCCCCTTTGGTCGAATCATTCAACTCTGCGAGAGAGATGTTGCAAACAACGGACGACTGGACATGAAGGCTCTTCAGAAAAATGCGTCCCTTTCTGTCGTGAACATGGGCTTCCTCGCAAGAGAGAGGCCCCTGGCGTTCCACGAGCTTCTGGAAACCTCTTTCAGCATGCTCCAGAAGGGGACGTTGGCTCTGGTTGGCCCGATTGTGTCGTCCCATGCTTCCAAGGTTGCTGAGCAGCTTCGATTGATCCAGGCGGGCGATTTTGTTGGCAAGTCGGTATTCCAGCTGGACGCCAGTCTGCCACTGAAGGTGAGTTGCCGATTTGCATCTTTTACTTGATGTACGTATATGACAATTGACTAAACTGTATTCACAGATTCAACCCCAAAAGCCTAGGCCTGCGGTCCTGCAGGAGAACAGCTCTTACCTTGTCGCTGGTAATGCTGGGAACCTGGACGCAGCAGTTGCCAGATACTTGGCGAAGCTGGGAGCTCGCCGCGTCATCGCGTGTCAGGGTTCTGGCATCGAGGCGGCTTCGGACGAGATCAAGAGCCTCGGCACTGATGTCGTCTTGATTCCCGGCAACACTTCCGGCCAGCTGTTTGTCGATCAGCTGCGAGAGGCAAGCGCTCATGCACCTGTCAGGGGCATCATTCTTGGAGATGCTGAGATTTCTGTAAGCACAATACTTTATGCCATCCAAGACGCAACAACAGCTGACGAAATGAATCAGGACGCGGACCTCAAAGCTGTGTCATACTCTCAATGGTCGACTGCCGTTGAAGATGCCACCAAAGGCATCACCAGCCTCCAGGAGGCCTTTGGCTCAAACCTCGACTTCTTCATCCTGCTGAACCGCACTTCCACCTTCGTGGGTGGTCCTGAGCAGAGCATCGCCAGTGCCATCGGCGCGTTCCGGGACAGCTTCGCCCAGACTCAAGCCAGCCAGGGCGTCCCCGTCAAGGCGATTGCCCTCGGCGCTGTGGAGAAGGAAAGCTCTGATGACGCCGAAGATGTGCTCCCTCCCTCCGACATCCGCCCGCAGACCGTGCACGAGGTCCTCGCCGTGATCAACTACGCCATCCAAAGCCCCTCCCACCAGAGCCAAATCATCTGCGGCGCCAGCCAATTCGCCCCCAATCCCGCCTCCCCATCCCCCTCGCAGCGCCCAGACGCCCGCTTCGCACACGTCTGGTCCCGCGCCGCCCCCCGCACCTCCTCCAAGGGCGGCGGCGACGACGACTCCTTTGACGTGCAGGCGGCGCTCCGCAGCTCCGCCACCAGCGAGGCCGCCGTCGACGCCGTCTTCACGGGCCTGAAGCAGAAGCTCGCCAAGCTGCTGGCCGTGCCGACGACGGAGATCCAGCCGGACCGCGCGGTGTCGAGCTACGGCGTCGACTCGCTCGTCTCGGTCGAGCTGCGCAACTGGATCACGGGATACCTGGGCGCACACGTGCAGATGCTGGAGCTGATGAGCTCCATGGCCATGGTGCAGCTTTCGGAGGTGATTGCCAAGAGGTCCCGGTTGGTGCCTGCGACTGTCTTTGGGGGTGCGGAGGAGAAGAAGTAAAGGGGGGGGGGGGGGGGGGGGGGGGGGA
>LFMI01000677.1:14661-31845 GCA_001050175.1 Trichoderma parareesei | reverse complement strand
GAAAAAAAAAAAAAGGTCTGGGCCAGGCGGTCGTCGTGACATGGAAATTCTGCCGTCGCATGGCTTGCGATTGCGGCCAGGCACAGCACACGCACCTGCCCCGTGAGCTGTGCCCATTGGCCCTGGCAGGCCTGCAGCTGATGAGCCAATCAAGGGTCCAGACCGCCCTGTGGGAGCTTGTCGAAGCTTTGACCATCTCGGTTGCTTCAACGCGGAGCTCCAGTTTACGGGATAAAGCCGTGGATCGGGGGCTTGGCTGGTTGGCTGGGTGGCCGCCAAGCTGGGGTCTGGTGCCGGGGTCTGAGGCTTGATGGCACTTCAGTCGACTTCCGCTGTAGGTAATAGGTAGGTAAGTAGGTAGGTAGGTACCTAAGGTATCTTCCAGCGCCCGACAGCCACCCGCCCGACCTGATGAAACCACCGTAGCGCCCTGATTCCCGCGCCCATCTGGCTGGAATTGAGCCCTTCATCCAGCGACTTGGGATTCTTGACAGCGACAGTTCATTCGGCAATAGCAGAATATATTCTAGTGCTACCACGTCGTATAATCTGGGAGTAACACATAAGAACGGAGATGCCATGGTGGTGGCTCTGGTGAGCACCTGGGAGGCGTCGGATGTTGTTGCCCGGGAACTGCAGGAGTATCAGGACGAGGCAGCGCGATACCAGACCAGCACCGTCTCGTAACTTGCATCTGCAGTGTCGAGCACTGCATCTCGCTGGTACAGACTCAGAAAAGTAAATCATCTTGTCCGGCCTACGAGAAGATGAGCAGAAGCGTGCGTTGCGCAGCAAAGCTTCCGTCATTTTACCATTCAATCACCACCAAACCACTGGAATCACTGTGTCACCAATAGACAAGTCCAGACCGGCGCGGGCTTCGCGTTCAAACCTCAGCAACTTCGATGCTGGTGCAGTTTTCGTCTTACTATCAACAAGGTACATCGCATGCTTTTCAGCCCTCCCTCTTCGAAAATAGGTAGGCAGTATCTGGATGCAGAGTCGTATCAAGGAAAAGATCGTTTCATCCTTTACATGTCCTCCGGAAAAACCACATCAGTTGGGAAATCCTGTGTCTTCCCACCATCGTCATATCATCAGCCGCATCAAAGGTAACCGCCCCAAGATGGTTTCAATTTCACCGTGTTCCAGAGCATAGGCTCAAACCTGCTTGCCCCAAGCACTTGGCAACGTGAGTTGCTGATATATCGTCGCATCGATCATGTCGGATCAACTTTTGGGCCGCGCCTTGAAAATGCGCGAAATATAAGACATAAGAAAAGAGAAAGTCTGAAAAGACTATCATCGTGGGTATCATAGCTGCCACGCCAACTTCCTCTCCATTTGCAAGTCGCCATGGAGAAGACAGCTTCCGCCAATTTTAGTTAGGGCACTGAGCCTGGACGTGGCCGCCCTGCTGGCACTTGTAGCAGATCTTCTCGCCACCGGCAGACTCCTTGGGGCAGTCACGGGAGTAGTGGCCAGACTCGCCACAGTTGTAGCACTTCATGCCGTTAACACATTCGCCTGCGACTGGGTTAGAACATACACAACATCGCTCGGAGTGGAAAGATGCGTACGAGACATGTGGCCGTAGCCACCGCATGAGTAGCAGGTCTTGCCAGCACCGCCGCCATAGCCGCTGTTGCCGTAGGAGTTGTTGCCAAAGCCACCACCAGACTTGGGGCAGCTGCGGGCAATGTGGCCCTTCTCGCCGCACTAAATGACAACACATTAGCTAAAGGTTCACAAATCTGCTCACATTCAACTGCATACCTTGTAGCACTCGGTGGACTGGCCACCGGCAGCGGGACCACCACCCTGCATGCAGTCGCGGGAGATGTGGCCGGGCTGGCCGCACTTGTAGCAGGACTTGTTGTCCTTGGTGGGCTCAGTGCAGTCACGGCCTAACAACAGAGTCAGTGGATGAAGCGAAGAACAAAGTCCATATCCAGCAACTCACTGATGTGTCCCTCGCCTGTCATCGCTGTTAGCATCAATCAGCAATATTAGCAAGTTGTAAGATGAACGCACCGCCGCAGTTGTAGCTAAGAGGAAAGTTAATAAGTCTGGGGATTTCTCACTTCAAGGTGATGATTACATACCACTTAGCAGGGCCTTTGCTGGGGCAGTCACGGGCCTAGACATGGTGAGTTGAGTGTCTCGTGAAGGTTTTCAATATGATTTTCTGCGTACCTGGTGGCCGGTGGAACCGCCTAGGAACTCGTTAGCGATTGACTCCAATGACAATTCGTTGTGTGATGCAGAAAGAAGATGAGGCAAAGACCAAAGAGATGGGAAAATTGGAATGTGGACAAGACAAAAGCAGATCTTGATAATTGAAGGAATGCCATGCTTAGTCTTGAGATCAGATGAGCGTAGTGCAGTGAGTTTGGAGGGGCCGCCATGAGCTTCTCCCAAAAAAGAAGCCCAAAATGCAGGGTACCTGGCAAAAGCAGAAAACGCGGGGCACTCCAAGTGAGGTAGCGCAAAGTGGCAATTCATGAAACACGAGAAAAAAAAAAAATGAGACTCACAAGAGTAACACGCTCCTCGGGGCTGGTAGTCCATGGTTGATTCGGTGATTGGAGAGATGAGAAGTAAGCTGCGAGTTTGAGATGATCAAAGTCAGCGACTATGGAAGCTCTGCGAGGTGAGTCCTGAAGTTGAAGGGCCATCTGCCAGGCCTGAGGCTGAGGGGCAACTCGCGACCCATTGGCAGCGCTATCTCAGCATCGCCAACCAGAATCGGGCATGCGCGTGCCCGGATCGAGGGCAATTGTCCAGATGAAGCGGCAATGGGCAGAGCAGAGCATCACTCACCGGAGAGGAGAATCGTCAGGAATGAAGCGGCGAAGAGGCTGTGGGACGAAGATGCTGAATACCACAAATCGATAATTGGAAAAAAAGACGTGAGGACGAAAAAGGGAAAAGTTTTTGACGATAACCGCTACTGGGGCCCTCAGCCTAGGCCGGTCTAGCGCGGTGCTGGGCGGTGGCCCGCTAGAGCCTAGGCGAGTGTGGGAGGCCTTTGCCGGCTGTGCGGATTAACGTTGCGCCGCCTCAGCTGTGTGCATGTACGAGTACTGCGTGTGCGCGAAGTGCCGAAGTTCGTGGGCACGCCGGTATGCGGCTTTCATTGAGTCTGAACTACTAGTAGTTGTAAATATCCATGGGATATTATTTCGAGCAAGTGCAGTGATAGAGCTTGAGGTTGTACATGAGAGATGAGCACAAGCTTCTTGAAGCCGAACTAACGGATGCATGCACCACAACCGAGCGTTAGCTGCACCTGTTCTTCAACTTTGCAGATTCCAGGTCAAAGATCATCCGACATCTAAGTACGGATTATACCCGTCAAGGTGCCTAAGTTGGGTAAAGAAATATCTTCGGCTTTCAAGATTGGCAACTCGACATCATCAACAGAGTCGGAGACCCGTTGTGCTCTGCGACCTAAGGTACCAGCTGCCTGACCTAGGTACAAATGTAAGACAAGGTACCTAGGTACACCCAGCTCGGACACTTTAAACCCAGCTCGGACACTTTAAGCTCCTTCACCTTTCAGGCACGGGCAGGGGACTTCATCGGTGCCTTAATGCTGGTCACGTGCCCTGGCGTTTATCCCGCTGCTGTGGCGCGCGTCAACTGGCGGGAGCAATCGCGCTCTATTTGTTAGCGCCAAATATCCAAACAACAACCTGAAGCAGCTGGCTTCGCTGCCTAGCACAGTCGAACCCCTACCAATGGCCGTCGGAATGGACAACTGGGCAGAAAGAGGCCGGCCGATTGTGCGCGAAGCTCTCAACCATGCGTGGGAGGTGATTGACCGCGAGCTCCAAGATGGTACGTCATGATGCTACCACCACTTGGCCATGGCGGGCTAACAGGACCAAGAGCTTGCGCGGAGAGCCGCGGATCATGCCGCGAATGAGGAGCTGCTCAAGACCAGACTGGCGACTATCGAAGCTCTGGAGGAAGAGAACCGCAAACTGCGAGCTCAGATAGCAGCCATATCCTCAAGCTCTTCCACAACCTGTTCAGCGGCCCCAAATGAGAATGAGCTGTCAGCAAGTAGTGAGGACGTCCCCGCTTCCAGCATCCCGCCCGCGCAGCCAATTCCAGCCTCTACCGCCACGAAAACGCCTCCCCCTGTTTTCACCGAATCTGAAAATGCCGAGCTTGTCAAATCCAAGCTGAGGTTCAACGCACTCGCAGACAATTTCAAAAAGGCAAAGGAGGCTCTCCGGAAAAGGAAAGATGAGCGCGATCTGTGGAAGGACAGGGCAAAGATGTTGGAAAGTCAAGTTCGGGCGTTTGAAGAGAAGCATGGCATACGAGTACTGGAGCAACAAGAGGATGGCCGTCCCGAGGAATTACACGCGACGCGACCTCTTACTGATATCCCGTCCCTTGATGATCAACCGACGATGCCTCCCATTTTGCCGGAGATGTCCAATCCCGAACACACCGCTAGCGAAGAGGATCCCCTGTTGCAATCTACCCAAGGCGACCCTGATGAGGCCGAGACTGAAGATCTGCCTCTTCTGCCGACAGGCGACCGAGATCAAGGCGCACCAGTCATCAAATCAGAACCATCTTCGGACGTCCCAATTGTGGTCTCGGAAAAGAGGTTGAAACGAAGACGGGTTGAAGAGAATGGACATGCGGTTGCGGCCTATTCAAGAATCAAGGCCGAATCGACGAGCTCTAGCCCAATTACTGCCTCGGAGCATTATCACTTCAACATTCAGGAGAGCATCGACCTTGATGACATAGCACAGAGAATAGCAACACCTCGGAAGCGCAAGGACCTGGAAGCTCTAGCAGCTGCAGATGAAAGCGCAAGAACTGCCCTCAAGCTTGATTATGGACGTCCAGATACTTTACAGCACCCGACCGGGAGACTCCAGGGTCCATCGGTGCTCACTCCGATAAGCGGCAACAAGAGAATGACTAGGTGGGCCGCCGATGAGAAGAACGCTCCCCCAAAGGATACATTAGCCCATGGCATAGCGACATTAGCCGAGGATGGCACCTTCTATGGGAAGCAGAGGCTTGACAGAGCCATGAAAGCTATGCATACGCCTACTTCAATGGCCAAAGGCCGCTTGGATACGCTACTCAACACATCGACTCCCGACGGTGCGGCAACTATCTCACGAACTCCTCAAGCGCGCCATTCGGAACGAGCTTTGGGCGAACACACACCCCTGGATCTCCTCTTTCCTCAACCGCGAGAGCTGCCATTTGAGAAGATGATGCGACAGACCAAAAAGCGTCAAGATTTATCCGCAGACATGGCGACCCCTTCCAGGAAAATAGACAAGAGAGTTCCTGGCCGAGATCGCTCCCCTGTCAAAGGTAGAATTTCCGCCACTGGCCTCCGTCACAAGCCCCTGGCCGAGCTCCGCCTTGAAGATTTCAAGGTCAACCCCTCGTCGAATGACGGGCAAGATTTTGCGTTCTCGGAAGTTGTCAGAGACAAGGACGAACGGGCGGGGCTCCGAGGCTGCACAGATCTTCACTGCTGTGGAAAGCATTTCAGGGCATTGGCACTATCACAACGACCAGATCCACCCCTGACGGCAGCGCAGCGACAGGAAGAGCAAAAGCTGCTGGAGGAGTACTTGGGGGACGATGCATGGCGACTGGCATCCATGGCGAAGGATGAAAGAGACGAGATCTGGGTTAAAGCAAAGACCGAAGAGCTGGCCAACAAATACGGCAGGCATAGGCATCGCTTCTCTCGCATGCAGTCTCCGCCGGGATTCTGGAACGCCGATTTTCCAAACACACAGGAGCTGGCGGCTGACAAAGAGGAGGCTCTCAAACGTGAGAAACGAGCAATTGCGGAGAGGTACAGAGAGGCTATGCGCCCCGGCGGCATTTGGCTGTTCAGAGACGAATAAAGGAGACGAAGCGTGGATTTGACCAAAGGGAGTAGGCGTTGGAGTTTAGAGAGGTCCTTATTTCGGGTGGCTTGTAGTTCTTCATGGCGTATACACTGGATTGTACCACGTCGTTGGTTCATTTTGATCGTAATGGAAGGGTTCAGCCTTGTTTGTCTCTAAGCATTGATGTCTCATTATTTGGGGCTTCCGGTTGAGCATGCCCCGGTGGCTTGGCTCATGATAAAGTTCGGGGCGAGCATGGCGACGTGGTGATGGACGTTCCTTCGCAGTGCTTTGGACCAAGCAATGTGTCCTCTTTAATAAAGAATTGAGACCAACAATGAAGCCCATATGCCACTCCTGTACTTTTCTTTCATCAGGGAGTACATACATCTACTTCGCATTCTCATGTACGCGCGTTGCAGCAGTTCCCTCGCGCGTCCACCGGCCAATCCTCGGGAGATCCCCCTAGCCGGAGGGCACGGATGCTATAAAAATCCGGACACCGCCGCTATCACAGCGTCTGACTGCATCTCAGCAGCGGCTTCCAAACATCGCCGTCCGCTTCTACAGCCCAGTTTTCCTCCTCACCACCAACCAGCTGTGGCCTCATCTTGTCCAACGCGCACGCGGTGGTCTGGCCCCGAACCAAGAGCTCGGAAGCTAGATCTCTTCTCGTATTAGAACTTTTTGCTTGCCACCACCGCTTGGAGAATCCTTGCTCCCGACTCGTCACGTTACTTGGTTGCGCCTCGACTCAACATCTGTGTCGCGCAGCTCTCACAACGCTCGCAGCATCTGATCGGTGGACAACGCTGCGCCCTCGTCCTCGTTCGCCGCTTCAAAGCTGTTGCCACCAGCTGTGATACCACTGACATTGCGCTCCCCTCGCTCCGGCAGTGCATGTAGATGCGGGAGTCGCAGCTCTGGGCGATACTCGAAACAGTACGATACCCCAAGCCGGCAGGTTGAGTAACCGCCATCTGCCGGCTGGGCAGAAGAGCATACAGACGGCAACTCGAGACTCTGGCGGCATCATGGACATGAACGGCGGCAACATGGCGGGCGGGCCTCGACGGAGGCCGCCGCAGTACATGACGGGGTATCAACAGCATCAGCATCAAGGTCATCACCAGCATCCGCATCCGTACCAGAACCACCACCCGCAGCAATACCAGCATCAGCCCATGAATAACATGTACTCGAACTATGCGACGTACGCTCCTCAGAGCTACTACAGCATGCCGCCACCGCAGTACCCAGCTGGAGTCCACCCTGGTTACATGCCGTATCAGAGCTACACACGGTCCCCGCCGCCAATGCAGCAGTTCGCCCCCATGACGGGAGTCGCCGTCTCGCCAGGCTACCATCGAGCTTCCCCCAACCCGACGGCGCCGTACCAGGCTCCGCTTGCCTACGGCCCCAATGGATTGCCTCATACCCCGTCTTCGACACACTCGTCACTGCCGCTGCGACCGCCCACGCCCATGACTCCTCAGACGCCTCGAAGCGATCAGTCAACCGGCGCTGTGCCCCCGTCTATCATGAACTACGCTCCTCCTCCCATGGCTGTTCCTATTCCTGCTCCTGAGGTCGCCCCTGTTCTTGCTCCGGAGATTACCCCTGTGCTTGCCTCTGCGGTTGCTCCTATCCCGCCGCTTGTGGCTGCTGATGTTACCGCTGTGGTTGCTACCGAAGATGTGACTTTGGTCGTTGAGTCTAGCGAGCCCTTCCGGCCACCGGTGAGTCTTCTTGAAGCGACCTTTGCTGGCCATTGGACATCAGACTAACCCGAGTGAATTTAGCTCCCCTGGTTCTCACACCCCGACGTTCCATTTCCTAAAAGAACCCCTCGATCAAAACGGCAGAACAAGCTTCTCCTTGCGGAAGGAGGCTCGATTATGCCTCCTGTAGTAGCTGTCGAACAGAAATCAAGCGAAGAGCCTGCGATTTCTGCCAAGCCTGAGGCTAGCCCCCAAACTCAACAGCAAGGCGGCAAGACAGAAGCTGGTCCAGCCCCTGAATCAGCAGACGTCTCCAATATCTCCGATGAGAAAAAGGCACGCGTCACTCGCCCAGCTGCGCCCGCCATTCCTGTGGTACCAGTGCTGCCTAAGCATAGTCCCAAGGCGTCCGCTTCCGTTACGTCTGCGGCGGAGGAGCAGCAAGGCGTCAACGGAGACGCTGCCAAGTCCGACGACCAGGACTCCGCAGTCACTGCCACCGCCGAGTCTCAACCCAACGACAAGAACGGTACTCCAAGTCCCGTCGTTCGAGCCCCGCCTACCAGCTGGGCGAATTTGTTTGCCAAGCCGTCGGCACGGGCTGCTGCGAATGGCTCGGGCACCGGTGGCGATGCTCTCAATGGCGACTCGAAGGATGGCTCAAACAACTTTGCATCGGGCTTTACGAAATCAAACATCCACTCTCTTGCCCAGGCAATTCAGTCCTATCAAGTGGAAAACATTGACAAGGTAGACTTCCTTGAGCCGCGTGGACTCATCAACACTGGTAATATGTGTTACATGAATTCCGTAAGTCCAATCTCAAAGCCACCTCCTCAAGACCCCGCTGCTAATTCGAAATTTCCAGGTTCTGCAAGTGCTCGTGTCTTGTGTGCCCTTTTATGACTTCCTCGATCAGGTCGGCAAGAAGGCTGCCTACAGTTTCAAGAGCGAGACCCCGTTGGTGGACGCTTTGATCATGTTTATGAGGGAGTTCAAAGTGCTCAAGTCTGCGCCGTCGGTTGAGCAGCTTAACCGAATCCTGAAGAGCGAGGATTTCGAGCGTTACGGCGAGCCCTTCACCCCCGAATTTGTCTACGATGCCATCCGGCATCTTCCCCGATTTGCCAGCATGCGAGTAAGTGTCAAGCGTATCACGAATCTTTTTTCATGACATGGCTAACCTCTTGTCTTTGTAGCGTGGCCATCAACAAGATGCAGAGGAGTTTTTGGGTTTCCTTCTTCAGTCACTAGATGACGAGTGCACCCATGTCATGAGGGATCTGCCAATTGGGAACGAAGAGGTGCCTTCGTCTAATGCCTCGACCGGATCTGGTGTCGCTTCTGATGACTGGCTTGAAGTTGGTCGGAAGCAACGTGCCGCGGTCTCTCGCTTGTCGGGCCATAACACGTCAACCCCCATCACCAAGATCTTTGGTGGTCTTCTGCGATCTGAATTTCGCGTGCCAGGGCTGAAGGACTCCATCACCACCGAACGCTACCAACCTCTCCAGCTGGATATTGGATCCCCCGACATCCACAACGTCGTCGATGCCCTGCGTGGGCTGACTCGGCCTGAGCGTCTCCAAGGCGACTTCAACTCCCCACGCGGTAAAGACGTCGTGGCTACGAAACAAGTCTTTATTGAATCACTCCCCCCGGTCCTTATTCTCCACCTCAAACGATTCCAATTCGACGCTGAAGGACGTGGCACTGTGAAGATTTGGAAGAAGATTGGATATCCATTGGAGCTTGAGATCCCCCGCGAAGCCTTGTCCAGGCAACGCCGTCAGAATCTGGACAATGCTTCAATGCCTCGATACAGACTCATCAGCGTGGTCTATCACCACGGCAAAAATGCCAGTGGCGGCCACTACACAGTGGACGTGAGGCGACAAGATGGCCGCGAATGGATTCGGCTGGACGACACCGTCATTCGGCGCATCCGGCCCGAAGACGTTGCCGAAAGTGGCACCGAGGAAGATCCCAAGGACGCACGGAAGGACGCAGCTTCGAACGTTTCCAGCAACCGTTTTGGAGCAATGAACGACGATGATACCGGCGACGAAGACGGCTGGAAGCAAGTCACCGCACCCACAAGCGGTGGTAAGAAATGGAGCAGCGTCGTCAACGGCGCAACGAACGGAGCTGCCCGGGACAAACAAGTCAAGGACAGCATCAAGGACAACAAGGTTGCCTACATCTTGTTCTATCAGCGTATATAAGCAGCCCGCTGCGCACCTCTTTACATCGTCACGATATCTAATGCGTTTTACGGCCGAGGGCGGATATGGAGTGGAAGCTTTGTATTATCGGAGGATCTGTACCTGATGTCATGATACGGAAATAACTCACCACCGTGTCCCTTATTGGAGCTTTGATTATGGCAAAGGGAAAGGAAAAAGTAATAGAGAGAACTAGCACAAAAGCCGGGGATGGACAAGGTGGCAGGGGCCTGGCGGGGGTATCTTTACGGGTTCAGATCTGGCGTTGCGGCGTCTCGGCAGGATTTCTCCATGATTTTTGTCGAGACTACAAGAGGATGGACAGGGGGTCTGGAGGAGAATGCTTTGGTGTGAGCTGCTATTGACTGGGGCTTTCAATGGGGAAGCTTCTGAGCCAGGGTAAAAAGCATCTTTTTGGGGGGAAGCGTATGTGTTTCCTGGTTCCAGGATTTGCATGACACTCTTGTACAAATAGTAGCCAATTTGAGTACGATAATGATATCAAATATGAAATGTTTGAATCATTTTGTTTTTCAGCACGACAAGGCACTGATATCCAGGGTGATGTGCAAAGGGAGTCGAGGGGTCTTAGAACATGTCTAAACTTTTTTCTTTCTTTTTAATACAAGGGACCTGTGTAGGTCGTTGAGCAATAAACATTCCACTTCGCCGCCGCCGCCGCCGCCGCTGCTTGATCCTGCCTGCTGCCCGCCCCGAGTCCGATAACGCGCGTATCATTCCATGATTTTATGGATGTGTGGGTGACTTTTCTTTTTCGTTTGATTTAGTGCTTCTTGATGACGGTCATGGAGTCGAGGGCATCCTTCTCGGCGAGCTCGGCCTCGACCTGTTGCAGGATGGTTCGCAGGTAGGGGACGTCCTAGAACGCCAATGTCAATATGGACTCCTCATAGCTTACATATCTCCAAGCTGGATGTGTGTAATAAAGAAAGAGGGGTGAAGGGAGAAAGATGGGTTTACCTCCTCGGGCTTGGTCCACTGGTCCTTGGGGAGGAGCTTGTGGATGGTGCTGCACTGGACAGAGCGGCGAATGCGGTAGACGCGCTCGTAGGCCTCCTTGGGGGAAAGGCGCTGGAGGGCGATCTGAACGGCTTCGTTTTCCTCCTCGAGGAGGTCGTCGTATCTTTTTAATGGCATATGGTGTTAGCGAACCCGTTGATACATCTCATGCGCCTCAACCTCCGAAACGAGTCCCCCCAGCTCTTTTCATATCCTGCCTTCCCTGCCATGTTTCCTAGCTCTTGCGTCTGAACGTCTCTTCTTTATGCTCATTGATGACATCCCAGTTTTTCCTCCAGCTTCTCAGAAAAAGCTCAAAAATGTTCGGCATTTCGTACCTCAGACCGAGCTGGCGGTATCCGGCAGCGTTGGCGTACCAATTGGCGGCGGGCGTCAGCATCTTGGTCAGCCAAGGCCGCTTCAGGACAAAGGGAGCGAGGGAGACCATCGTGTCGGCTTTGTCGAGGGAAGGGGGAGGAAAGAGGCGAACGGGAGCCGGTTGTTTTTGTCGTTTGACGGTTGGTTTGGATTGATGGAATATGCGCGAAATGGGATGATTCGGCGGGACGGCAAAACTTGGGAGAGCTCGGGATGTCACGTGGGGAAACGGTCGGGCGTCTTTGGTGGTGGGGGGGATGGTTGATTTGTAGAGTTGAAGCGTTTGAAACGGTGGCGGTTATTTACGGTGGGCTACATGTGCCGTTTCGGTCTGGTTGAGGCAAATGTGCGGAGTGGCCCGGAAGACGCAGGCCGTTGTGGGGAATTTGGAGCACTTGCTGAGTGTATCTACCTACTACTAAGGTACCTATATTCCGTAATGGTGATCCGTCTTTAACCATCAGTTACATGCTGCACGGAAGATGCAGGACAGGCCATTTTGTTTGTCTCTGCCATGACATGCGTCAGCATGTGATGCCGCACTCACAGCTGCAGAGAAGAGCCGAGTGGCAGCATGTGATGAAGAGCTGGTTGATACATTAGTTCTGGGGTTTATCAAGCAAAACGGACATATAAAGGGCCTTTGGCGCTGTCGGTATCTGGTTCGATACCGGCCAAGCAAATGTGTCCCTGGATCAAGTACCTCGCCTTGCGTCATTTGTCTCTGACGTAGCGTCTCTGTTTCCTCCTCTTATCAGTTTGTTTGTTCTGTCCCTGCATCAACCTGATCTACATGCGATACACCCCAGAGCTTTTGCCATCCATGAAGTCATTCCCATGCATGATACCCGGTTGACGCTTGATTTAATTGCTAGCGCAGGCGGATGGATATAAAGTCAATGGAATATTGACACCGGCCCGGCTCAAGCCCAGCACGTTGATAGCGCCATTGATTGCACGGGCAGGCACCAGACCGCTAAGAAAACCGAAGTCATTACTGGACTCAACCCACTGTGGCCGTTCGAGGCTCCACTGAAAGGCCCCAAGTCTCAACCGCCCTACGGCGCACTGCAGCGACCGTTGCCAACCGGCTCTCTTTCGTCCACTCCACCATTTCTCTTCTCTCGTTCCAACTTCTTTTCCCTCTCATTTCCTCCCATCTTCGACGCCTTGTCTCTCCTCCGCCACTCCTCGCACAGCACCCCGACCATCGCGATCCAGCACACAGCCTCGCGCTCTCTCGGCGACTTCCTCTTCTCGCTGCACACGTCAATGGCCGGCGGCGTTCGCTAGGCGAGGACGGATACTGCGCGTGGGAGCATTCCCCGCAGTACCCGGACTTTCCTGGACCGAACGGATCCCAGAATCAAGAACACCTGCGATATTCAGAGCGAGCCCGAGTGAGGAGCGAATACTATTTCACTTTACAAGACACTTTAGATACAAGCCGCAGAGCGGCGTCCTCGACGTCATACGCAGCGCCGGGGACAGTCTCTCGAGAGACGCAGCCGGACCGGATCAACAGCCAGCCAGTTTTGATATCATCTTCACGGACGAACAATCCTCGACACAACACCCTGTCACCCTCGGCGCCTAGTTTTAGCTTCCACGAGAAGCGTAACAATCATCATACCGCACGCCGCAATCACATATACCTCCTCTTTCGTCACTTCCAACTGTGGTGAGGGTGCTATGTCTCACGACCAGTCCTCCCAGCAAGCTCAGCCCTCGCCTGCAGATCATGCGTCACCTCCCTATCGACTCGCCGATCCTCCAATGCCCGCAATCGCCGGGGGCTTGACCCCGCTACACCGTTGGACACTCTCCGCCTCCGACTCCCAGTTCAACGCCCTCTCAGGAGCCATTGGCGGCTTCACATCGGGCATCGTGACTTGTCCTCTTGATGTGATCAAGACGAAGCTGCAAGCCCAGGGTGGCTTTACCCTGGTGGACAAGGGCCGGCACGTTGGCCATCCGAAGCTGTACAATGGACTGGTTGGAACAGCAAAGGTCATCTTGCGTGAGGAGGGCATTCGCGGACTGTACCGGGGTCTGGGGCCGATTGTGCTCGGATACCTGCCCACCTGGGCAGTGTGGTTCACCGTCTATAACAAGAGCAAGAGCTTCTTGTATCAGTATTATGGTGCGTTGGCAGAGGTCTCTCGTGCTTGATCCTGCTGCTAGAGTCTTCCTACTGACTAGTAGAATAGAAAACCCTCACCTCATAAGCTTCTGGTCCTCCATCATTGCTGGCGCCAGCAGCACCGTTGCTACGAATCCCATATGGGTCATCAAGACTCGCCTCATGTCGCAGAGCAATCCGAACACGGCTAGAGGCCATCACGCGTTTGCTCGCCCCGGTAATACCCCGACAGCAAGGCCGGTCATGCACGACTGGCACTACAGATCGACCATTGATGCGGCGAGGAAGATGTATACCTCGGAAGGCCTTTCCTCATTCTACTCCGGCCTCACCCCGGCCCTCCTCGGCTTGACACACGTTGCCGTTCAGTTTCCCACGTACGAATTTCTCAAGACTACCTTCACCGGACAGGGGATGGGCGAAGTACAGGAAGGAGAAAAGGCACACTGGGCAGGCATCCTGTCAGCCTCCATCTTGTCGAAGATCATGGCCAGCAGCGCCACCTATCCTCATGAGGTCATTCGAACCCGGCTGCAGACCCAGCGACGACCGGTAGCTGGCGAGGCCTTCGTGGTAGACATGGCGGCCCCGGGGGTGAAGCCAGCGTCAGGGCCCAAGTATAAGGGCGTCATCATGACTTGCAGGACTATCTTCCACGAAGAAGGATGGCGGGCCTTTTACGCGGGCATGGGTACGAACATGATGCGAGCCGTTCCCGCTGCGACAGTCACAATGCTCACATACGAGTATGTGATGAGGGAGCTGAACAAGAAGAAGCTCCAAGCTCTGGAGATACAGCGCGCACTTCAGGAGGCTTCATAAGGCCGCTCGATGCGCGGGTCACGAATATGGGCTACTACTGCATTGAGCGGTTCAAACGCACAAGAAGCATGCAGACATTTTGCTCTTGACCGCTCTCTGTTTTTCGTATGTCCATGGACATATGATTTACGAAACAATGCGCAGAGGTCCACGAGGGTCAGATACACCCTCGTCTTCTAGCCTTCTCTCCCCTTGTCCAACCCCCTCCGCCGAATTGTAGGTTATAGAACATATCTTTCCAAAAGCGGATCATCTGGTATTCGCAGCAGCGCCGCTCTCTATAAAGTCGCAGGGTCTTTATCAGCCACGTGCTGTTTTCCTGTTTTCAATGATTTCGAGTTCTTGTCTCTTCTGCATCCGTATGGAAGTTGGTGGACGGCGGAATCCTGTATTATGTCTCCTTTGTTTGGTGTCTTGTAACAGAAGGATGGCGAGTCTATTGGAAAGGGGGAGGTGTTGATCAGGCTGTGTGCATTTTAGCATGTCACTGGACTTTGTCTCTGGGAAAGGGAGTGGATGGCTACATGTATGTATTTATGTATAATCTCGCAATAAAGCAATGCAGACGAATACGCTATGGATAACCATCAGTACTTTTGATGATTCCACGGCGTCTATGCCGCTTGTAGGTGGGTTGTGTGTGACCTATCGAGGCGAGAGAAGTAGGTAATGAAAGGGCTCCGCACCTGGTCAAAAATGTCCGGTGAAGTTCTGGTGTTCAGCCTTGATGGTGGTTGATGGTGGATATTTTTGACCTGGAGTTGATCTGGCGAGCGTAGTGTCGCAGCATGCTTTCGCATTTTGCTTGTAGATGTTATAGTTGATTGATATACAAAGCCCCTTGTCTGTACGTGATACCAACCTTTGATGGTTGTGAACTTGTCTCCCCTGAAAGAATGGCCACAGCTATAGAAATCAAAGAACGCCGTAGAATACTCCAAATCCCCTCCATACCAATGCACACAAGATGTCGTACAATATTCGCAAACGGTTGGCCCCCTCTCTGTGGCTTTTCCCCTCTCTCCTTCAATATACACACACACACGCATTCTTTCCCTTCTCTTACAGCATCGCCTTTGGAAAGTTCTTCATGGCCTGCCTGACGCCCAAGTCGCCGAGAACCTCCTCCGCGCCGCCGAGGATGGCGTCGAACTTGTAGGTGCGGTTGAAGTGCTCAATGTACTTGCCCATGCCGGACTGGGTGAGGCCGCGGCCGCCCCAGATCTGGACGGCCTCGTCGGCGACCTCGTGGGCGACGCGGGTGATGCTCATCTTGAGCAGGCCGATGGGGCCGGCGAGGTGCAGGGCTTGCTGCTTGTAGGGCATGTGGCACATTTGGTAGGTGATTGTCTCGAGCCAGGACTGGTTTGCCTCGACGAGGGCGATGAGCTTGGCGAGTCTTGGATGGAAGTTTGTTAGCATTGTTGATGTCCCTGTCGCTTTCTGATATGGCTTGTTGACCTCCAGTCGGCTGCTTGCCTCCAAAAGAGGGAAAAAGAAAAAAGGAAAAAAGAAAAAAACAGACTAGAAAACTCACTTTTGACGAATGACGGGCTGGTCAATGAGGCGCTTGCCAAAGACGATGCGCTGGTTGGACCACTTGAGGCACTCCTCGACGATGAAGCGCGACGCGGCGATGGAGCCGCAGGACATGACCCAGCGCTCGTGGTTGAAGTTGCTGAGGATGACGTGGATGCCCTTGTTCTCCTCGCCGAGCAGGTTCTCGACGGGGACCTTTACGTTGTCAAAGGTGATGTAGGCGGTACCGGCGGTGGGGGAGTAGGACGTCTTGATGGGCTTGGTCTCGACGCCGGGGCCGCGCTCGATGAGCAGCACGCTGAGGGCCTTGCCGGTGCGGACGCCGACGACGAAGTAGTCGCAGAAGACGCCGTTGGTGATCCACTTCTTGGTGCCGTTGACAATCTGGGTAGTAGTAGAATGGATGAGAAGAATGATCCACATACTAGAAGAAGAAGAAGAAGAAGAAGAGAACTCACATAGTGCTTGCCGTCGGGCGTCTTCTCGGCAGTCGTGCGCAGGCCGGCAACGTCGGAGCCGGCAAAGGCCTCGGTAATAGCCAGGCAGAGCTTCTTCTTGCCGCTGAAGACCTCGCCGGCAATCTTGTTCTTCCAGGCCTCGTCGCGGGCAAAGTTGAGGACGGCGGTGAGGCCAATGGTCATGCCGGCCATGTTGCCGTCCTGGAAGCCGCGCATCATGGGGCGGCACATTTCCTGGCACATGATGAGGTCGTGGAAGTAGTCAAACTCCTCGCCCTTGACGGCGCCGCCGAGCAGGTTGACGCCGTGGAGGTGCTTGCCGGGCCCCAGGCGCATGTGCAGGATGCCGGCCTGGGCCATCTTGTCGATGACGGCCTGGCTGATGTGGCGGCCGGTGGCCTCGCACTCGAGGGCCTCGGGCTTGATGACCTCGTCGGTGAAGAGGCGGATGGCGCGCTGCAGGCGGCGGTGCGAGTCCTTGAAGTAGGGGCTCTTGAAGTGCGGCGACAGCCACAGCGGCTCGCCGTAGGGCACGGGGCTGAGGTCGCCAGGCTTCGGGGTGATGACCTCGGGGGTCTCGCCCTGGACGGTGCCGATGGCCAGGTCGGCGTAGCGCGAGAGCACCTCGTGGCGGTGCAGGTTGTAAAAGGCCGAGGTTGCGTCCTGGCCGGCGACCTGCTTGAGGACGCTCTCGCCGCCGGGGTGGGCGTCGACGAAGTCGGTCAGGTCGTAGACGGTGCTGTCGATGATGCACCAGAGGGAGTCTTCGGAGGTGTGGCTGCGCACCTCTTCGCGGGTGAAGGTCTTTGCCGGGGGAGCCATGGCTATGGGAGGAGGAGGAGGAGGAGAAGAAGGAAGAGGGTGTCTATGTCTCGTCTATATCAAAGGGAGGGGGGGAGGAAGAAGATGCTGCAGATTCAAGAGAGGTGAAGCTGTGGAGGAGGAGGAAGAAGAAGGAGGAGGAGGACAGAAGAAGACAAAGAC
>LFMI01000677.1:1696-13352 GCA_001050175.1 Trichoderma parareesei | reverse complement strand
TTTTTTTTTTTTTCATTCTCTCGAATTTGTCTGTTATGGTAAGGTTGTTTCCAAGTACACGAACAAAGCAGTACCTGGTTTAGTGACTCTGTTTAACTGCTTCACCCATCACCTGACTCGACGAGCAAAGAATGCACGTTATTTCGATTATTGCAGACAGATGGGAAATGGCAAGCGCCGTCGTCTTGTGGGCTTTGGGCCACCTCCAGTCACCGGACCTGGTCGTGCCTCGTGGCCCTCGTGATCGGCCAATAGCGCTCCTTGCGACTATCTGCCCGTTGGGCCTCACTGCCTCGATATCTTTCAGCCGCATATCGAATCCTTCTGAGCTGTTGATCTAATACATGTCGACTCTCTCACTGCTGTCCTGATTCAATTACATTTTCTCAGCAGGCCTGCATCTTTTTGCTTATTATTCCATTCTCCTGTCTCTTATACCACATTTGGACAGCTCCCACCTACTGTACATCTGCTTCAGTCTCACCATTGCCTCCACCCTGGAGCTTCAAAGTCAAGTGACGCCAGACGACCCATCACACAGCTACCGGCATTCGCAATTACTCCTCACAAGCCTATTCAAAATGGACGCTTATGCAATGTACCCAGCTAGTCTCTCAAAACAAGCCTCGTCTAGGATATATCAGGACCTCTTGGCATCGCGAATCCACAGCCTGGTGCAGCTGGCATCAGACCGTTCGGTGAAGACAGCCGCCGTCATGGAGAGCTTCAAGCAGGTATTAGCAAATTCCCCAGACATGCCTTCCTGCAGCCCACGGTAAAATTGTCGCACAAATGTGCTATTCTGTACAACATCCGCGTCTTTCAGCATACTTGCGAAAGAAAGTATCACGGCCATATCTTTCAATCACAGGACCATCCTCAAATGAATCTCAGATGGAGACCTCTACTCACGCAGCCTACAAACAGCGCCGAAAAGTAAACCCGGATTCCAAACCACATGTGGGTATCATCGGTGCGGGATTGTCTGGTCTTCGCTGTGCGGATATCCTGTTGCAGCATGGATTCCAGGTGACCATCCTCGAGGGCCGGGATCGCATCGGCGGCCGGCTGTATCAGGAGAGGCTAGGAAACGGGCACTTGGTCGATATGGGGCCGAACTGGATTCACGGCACCGACGACAATCCCATGTTGGACCTGGCGAAGCATACGGGAACGGCTGTTGGGGCCTGGGACCTGACGTCGTACGTGTTTGATGAGTCGGGCAGCCTGCTGCCGGTGCAAGAGGGAGAGGTGTATGCCACAATGGTGTGGGACATTATCCAGGACGCCTTTGTCTACTCCAACAAGTCGTCTGCGGACATTGACGAGAGGATAAGCCTGTTGGACTTTTTCAGAGAAAAGGTGGTGGAAAAGATTCCAGAAACAGAAGAAAACTTCGAGAAGAAGAGAGAGACGGTGCTGCAGATGTCGGAGATGTGGGGAACATTCGTCGGCAGCCCTGTTGGTCAGCAGAGCTTGAAGTTCTTTTGGCTGGAGGAATGCATCGAAGGCGGTAAGTTGATGATGATATGATCCTTTGTTCTGGTCTGGAATGCTTCGAAAAGAACGGCGCTGTTTCGAGAGGGCAGACCATGAGCAAAAAACACTGGACGAAAGCTGATCCACCAAGCACAGAGAATCTCTTTTGCGCAGGCACGTATCAAAAGATTTTGCAGGAGGTGGCGAGGCCGGCACTTTCAAAGGCGACGATATCGTTCAACTCGGTGGCCAACAAGATCTTCTCTCGAACAAAGCCAGACGACGAGGTCCGGGTCCAGCTCAAGGGCGGCCAGACCTTGTCGTTTGACGAGCTCGTCGTCACATGTCCGCTGGGGTGGCTGAAACGAAATCTCACCGCATTCGACCCTCCCCTGCCGCCGGTGCTCACAAAGGCCATTGGCTCCATCGGCTACGGGAGCCTTGAAAAGGTCAGTCATCCATGCTTGGACCTCGTCCGTTGTTGTTGGGTGGCGGCGAACGGAGACCGTCTGTGCCAGACCCAGCAGAGACGAGATTCGCTAACCCGTCCCAGGTCTACATCAGCTTCCCCAAGGCCTTCTGGCTGCCTGCCGAGGGTGATGGGCGTCGAGTCCAGGGATTTGCCCAGTGGATTGCGCCAAAGTACCATCCCGAGAACGCTCGGGGATGGAATCAGGAGGTGGTTGAGCTGGCCAGCATCGCACCCGAAGCCGCTCACCCGACGCTGCTCTTTTACATCTACGGCGAGCAGTCCGACTTCCTGACAGCAAGGGTCGCCGAACTGGAAAGCAGGGAGAAGAAGGACGCGTTCCTGCTCGACTTCTTCAAGCCGTACTATTCCAGGCTGCCGCAGTACTCCGAGGACTCGGCAGACTGCCAGCCTGTCTGCTGTCTCGCGACGAACTGGGTCCGCGATGAGCTGGCCGGACACGGCAGCTACTGCAACTTCCAGGTCGGCCTCACGCACGGCGATGAGGACATCAAGGCGATGAGACACGGTCTGCCGGTGCAGGGGCTGTGGCTGGCAGGCGAGCACACGGCGCCCTTTGTCGCACTGGGCACAGCAACGGGGGCGTACTGGAGCGGCGAGTCGGTGGGCAAGAGGATAGCGGAGGCGTACAATTGCAGCCTGCAGGTGACTCTACTATGAGTCTGACCCGGGCGGCGTTGAGATGTGCTGATGTACATACCTACGTTCCTTGTGCTGCAGATTAGGTGGCCATCACAGTGCTCGTGCCATACCTTACATACATGCATCTGATATCATCACCACCACCGTCCTCGATTGGATGAGATGAGCCGCCATCATCTCGACATGGGGAGCACAAATGAGCCAATTCCCCAGGCAGCATCTGCGTGCTTACGGCTCCTAATAACTACTTAGTACAGTAGCAGCAGCTGTATGTAGTATGTACATACTTGTATGCTCAGATGCCTGACGGCAAGACAGGACACGACTGCGTGCTGTCGCCGTTGGTGCATGTGCAGATGCGTCAAGTGGTTGGCCTTGGCCGTATTATTATCTCAGGTGCTGCCGTGGCCTGCCGATCCACTGCTGGATGCATATGCCAGCAATCCGGACATTGGCTGGCCAACCGGCTCCAGGGGAACCGATGCGTGCGCTGTCCACCTAGGATGGACTGTGACGATCGTGATAGGGAAAGCGGTGGTGTTTTTGATTGGGCGGTTGATGCTGTTGCGCTGCCGATATCAGGCTGCCTAGAATGGGGTGCCTTTGTGTGAGGGAGAGATGCAAAAGTGATTGGAGCCGTTGAGCTTGAGCATGTGCCCTACATGTACCTTCCATGCCTTCAGGTAAGGTACCTAGGTGCCGGCTAAGGTATTATCAAGAATGCGGACGCTGCTTTGAGCATGGATCCGTTCAATATGGGCTCGTCATGGGAAGACGGGATTGAGCATTGATCCGAGTGCTGGCCCCTGTAGCTGTACCTTGACAGATGCCGGTTCGGCACAGAGCAAGCGCACAAAAGCGTCATGTCGCCTCGTACCGAGTACATGCTCCCAAACAGCCTCGGTGGGTTGGTTCCCTCGGTGTGCTAAGGCAGTTGACGCCTCTGGTACGAGGTACAGGCTGGTACGTCCCGGACTGACGTCGCCTGCGGCTATCGATAGCGGCCCCAGCGGTCAACTGACGCTGCAGCTCCCTGTCTCTGCCCTGCCATGGGGCCATGACTCCCCCCGGGCAGCGTCACGAGCTAGCGGGTGAATGGGGCTTTTCGGGGGTCTCTGGTGCAGGCGTAGCGCTGCCGCCATCGGCATAGCGGCGCTGGGGGTAGCGCCAGGTATCGCCTTAACTGCCTGCGCAGCTCGTGAGTTCATGCTCCATGTCCTTGTCCAGCCCCTCGACCGCTCAACTGACTCTGGGTACGCCTTGACCCAGTACTTACCTGCACTGACCTTTACCTTTCAGGTCACCTCACCTTTTGCCTTTTACCTCTTACTTGCATCTCGTACGCCTCGGCGCGCCGACCACCTTTGTCCTTTCAGCAAACCCTTTGTGGCTTCAGGCTGCTGATAACGATAACAAAGCGACGCTTCCCACCCTGCCTCAGCGCCCTCCCCCCAGCCAGCCCGAGCGGCCAGACCTTGTTGCGCCCTGCTTGCCTCAAACACGGAACCTTCGCCTTTCATGCCTCGCCTTGTCTCCGTCTAATCATGAGCCTCGTCCCCGCATTTGGCCGGGGGTCTGTTGATATCGCGCCTACCTCAGCGTTTGGCTGGCCGGCCTGGATCCGGTGACGAGTCGATTCGCCTTTCGTTTATTTGCCCTTGTCCTCTCGAGCGGCCGGCCTGCTTCAAGTCTCCCGTACTCTCTACACCTGTTCTCCGTCTCCATCATTCAGCGCTTCGAGACAAGCCCATCATGGCTGGCCTGTTCCAGTCATTTCGGAGCTCCAGCATGCCCAAGCGGCTGCTGCGATATGCCTTATCGCGGCTGGAGCTCCTCGACTCTGATGCGTTGGATATGGACAACCTAGATCTCGCCTTGGGCAGAAACACCGTCTTTGAGTTTCGGGACGTTGGAGTCCAGCTAGATGTGAGTCTTTGATTTCCATGGTGGGATTGATCATCAGTCTATTTCGGGGGACATTGGTGACAGGATGGAGCTGACGACTTCCTTAGAAGCTGGAGAAGCTGCTGAAGCTGCCCAAGACGTTTGCGCTGCAGAAAGCCAAGGTCGTCCTCCTCCGGGTCACGATTCCGATGGACTTTTACACGAGCCCCATCAGCATCGAGGTCGATGGCGTCGATGTCAAGCTGAAGGTGGTAGTTCCTGATGCCAAGGCCAAGTCGAGCCATCCAACGACGACGACGACCGACGACGATGACGACACCGCCGCCGCCGTCCCGAATACCGTTGATCTTGCGCAGTCATTCCTCGAAACGCAACCGTCCTCGGAGAGACGGAAACTCGAAGCGGCGCTGGCTGCGGAAACACAAGACCTCGGCGCATCCGGATCCATGAGCGACGATAGCAGCGAAGATGAGCCAGTTGTGGGTACCGGGCAGCCCTTGTCATTGCCGGGCTTTCTGGCCGGATTTCTGCAAGGAATTGTTGATCGCATGCAAATCAAGATCCAAGGCGTGGCTTTTCAGCTAGATATGGACATCCCGGTGGACGTCAGTGCGTCAGCTACAGAGCCGGTGTCTTTCCAAATCGCGCTGGAGGGCATCGACATCGAAGGCGTCACCACGAAGAGCGAGGGATCACGAGCGTCAGCGGTAGCAGCACCCAAGGAAGGCAAGCGACAAATTTCCCTAGACAATGTCCGCGCCTACTTGATATCTGAAGCCAACGTCTTTTCGACTTTAACCCGGTCCTCATCCATGACGTCGCCATCTGCAGCATCGTCCCCTGTTCATACGCGGAATCCACCTTCAAGAGAAGCTACAGGCCTTTCCTCGGAGAATCTCCAGGAGCCTGCTTTCGAGCCTACTTTTGCACCTTCCTTCGTGCCTTCAGCATTGTCGTCACATCCGGGCTACCTCGATCAGACCCAAGAGTTACCCCGAGAAGGTGTTCACGGCCAGCAGATGTCGATGTCACAAACGAGTAGCAGCGACCCTTCCATACAGTCGCTACACGCAAGCTTCCTAGGTCACGGAGCCGATATTCATAGCTCGGGACAACCCAGCTATCCTTTGGCAGATAGTGAAGAAGCTCTTGGAATCCCCTACGAGTTTGAAGACGACGGCGGGCCTGATGACGAATGCCCTGCGACTCCCCGCGCTTCACAATCCCGAGACTTCGACTCTCCTGAGGATACAGCTTTCCATTCTCCTGAGGACCCTGCCTTGAATACTTCACCAACCCTACGAAGAGATATTGATGACAGACTCTCGTTATCCCAGGGTTACTTTGAGGAGCAGGGGATGGCCTCCTCCTCATTATTGCAGCATCCAGAAGGTCTAGAGGCTTTTGGTATTTACGGCCTTCAACCTTCTCCGGGTTCGGAATCCGAAGGCCACGCCGAGCCGGGAGATTTGGATGAAGATCTCGCACAGTCGCATCTATATACTCATGAGGAGGCTGAGAGCATGTATATGAGTGCTTTTTCAAAGGCAGGAGCCCAGTCATCGGATGACGTATCAGAACTCGAGTCCTCGAGACACACTATCCATCCAGCGGACGTTGAACGCACAATGAATTCAGAAGACTTGGGGGAACACGCCGCTTTTCGCCCAGCAGACGTAGAGGAGGAACACACTCTTCCGCCAACGGACGTGAATGAGCACACTCTACCTCCGGGGGATGTGGATAATCACACACACACTGCAGGGGCTGTGGACGAGCACACACTCTCCTTAGGCGAAGTGGACGAACACGCTCTCTCTCCAGGCGAATTAGACGAATATCCGCTCTCCCCGGGGCATATGGACGAACACGCACCCTCCACAGGGGATGTGGACGGACACACACTCTCCTCGTCGGCCGTGGATGAGCATACTGCTCACTTGCCAGACGTGGAGGGACATGCTCTTTCTCCAGCGGATTTGGAAAAACACACACTTTCTCCAGAGGGCGTCGATGAGCACACTCTTTCCCCAGCAGACGTGGAGGAACATACTCTTCCTCCGGCGGATGTAGAAAGACAAACGTCTCCGTCACCTACCGAAGAGGCAACAGAGCTTGTGCAGACCCCCCAAGCCGCCCAAGGGCAGTTCAGTCAATCTACAACTCTATTCGCGATGCCGGGAGGTTGGGATGATGACGTCTCAGAAACTGATAGAGCCGAGTCTCCTGAGAAGCAGCATTCACCTAGGAATAGTATATCAGAGCCACAGCCTCAGCTGGTGCCCGAAGGCGAAACGGCGCCGACAGCCAAACCCGCAGTTGAGCAACAGAACCTAAGCTCTTCAGTAGCTCCACGAGCCCCGACAGAAGGTAAACCTGGTCCGAGGGATACGGAAGAAGAAACATCTCACCTTGAGGACACGGCCACCCCGAAAGGGCCTACACGAGTTGTCAAGGAAATCCTACATCTCCAGTCCGTCTCCGTTTACATACCAACGACACATCCACATATCGAACTGGAAGAAGACACATCTGAGTCAGTCGCAGAACTTGCCCGAGCTATGAGCAGTTCAGTATATCCTCAGGCTCCCGGAGCCTTCTCTGTGCATGCACCCGCGTCCGGCTCCGTGTTTGAACAACGGCCTCACATACAGCAGACTCAGAGCGCCGATAATGCCTTGGAAGTGGACTTGTCTCCAGTGTCCATTCGCTTTGATGCGTCGCTAGCGTTTGTGCTTGCTATGATCGTTGGGAAGCTTGTTGATGCGGTGAAGGGCAAGCATCCGGTCGCAAAACCCCATCAAGGTGCCGACGCTGCACAGCAGCAGGAAAAAACTCCAGAGGTCAGAGTAATGGTGAAGGAAGTGTCCGTGGACTTCTTGAACCGACTGGCCGGAGTGGCCGACACCCCTCGGCGTCACCTGGATCCCTCGGCTTTCATGTTCGACCACGAGGTCCTCCTGAATGCAACTCTGCGCAACTTGGGTGTCTCTGTGGCGCCTGTCAAGATACCGTCAGGTCATGCAGCCGGAGGAACGGCCGGAGAGGCACAGGATGCTATCCAGACCAAGATTGACCTGGAAACTTTCCGCTTCGGATACAGCAACGGCGACATCATATCTTTCGACAAAGCTGCACAATTGAGCACGTCTGTCCGGGACACTTTTCTCTCGAATGGGCATGATATCGCCATCAAGGTGGCACAAGCCAAAGAGAGTGTCAGAACAGAAATTGAGACGCTGCCATTGGCAGTCCATGTGGACTTACAACGACTGGATGAGACATTCAGCTGGTTCGGAGGTCTGAGTAGCTTTCTCAATACGAGTGCTTCCATGACGTCTAGCCCGTCGCCCACACCCAAATCACCGTCGAAGCCAGCGCAGCGGGCCAAGGGCGTACGCTTCGAGACACCAATCAACCCAGACGACAAATCTGCTGTGTCTGAAAACAAGATTAACATGCGCATAGGTGGCTCCTACATCGAACTTGTTGGCAGGGAATGCAGCTTTGTCGCGGAGAGCAACGCCATCAAGTTCATCAACAGGGAACGAGGCGCCGGAGTAAGCTGCAGCAGGATGCGCGTATCTGGTCCGTATCTGAAGAACTCGATGGCGAAACCTGCCATCAACACCGAGATTGGTGGCGTGCGGTTGGAGTTTGTCACCACTCCCAACGATTCGGACCTCGAGAGGCTGCTTGGCTTGATAACGCCCTCCAAGGCCAAGTTCGATCACGGTAGCGACGAGATCATGGTCGATACCCTGATACGCCAGCGAAGAAAGGGTTCGGTCCTCAGGGTTGGAGTAGAAACGTTGAATGTGCGGGTGAAGAACCTGGCTCAGCTCGAGGTGCTTCCAGCCCTAGCCGAAGAACTGGCCAAGCTGTCAACCGTCGCAAAATATCTCCCAGAAGATGACAGGCCTGGGATCATGACACTTGCGAAAGTGCATGAACTCGGCGCAAGCGTTGAGCTTGGTGGCACCTTTGGGCAACTCAGCGGGGAACTGAAAGGGCTTGAAGCTGCGCATATCAGCATTCCCTCGCTGGTGGCTGTTGCGGTAGCGGGCATCTCCGTCAGACGTAACAAGACCGAGGAACTCATCAGTTCCTCGGTTCTATATGCTCCAGCAGAGATTGCGAATCGCGGCCCCGTCATCATGGCAAGAATGATTGGTGACGACATTGAGCCCATTGTGAAGCTGAATCTGCAAGACATCAGCATCGAGTACCGCGTTCCGACGATCATGGATATTCTTGGTCTGGCAAATGATGCTACGCCGCAGGATTTTGAAGAGAGCTTGGCCGCCTCGGTCGCCAGTCTCGGCGACCAGGCTCACGCAGCTCTGGCACGACAGCAGCCCCTATCGCCCACACATGCTCCCTCGAAGCAGAGCAAGCCACTCACTCTGGATGTGTCATTCCGAGATTGCCTTGTTGGCCTGAACCCACTGAATCAAAAGTCAAAGATGGTCCTTGTGTTCACGGACGCTCGACTTGCCGTTGTTCTTCCCCAGGACGAGGTCACAAGGGTGACTCTGGATGTTCACAAGGCGTCAATCTTACTCACCGATGATGCCTCGCAGGCCACTTCGGATTACCGCCCCTCGTCGAGCACAAGGCGCCGAGCGTCCTCTTCGGCATCCCCTCAAGCAGTCTCTCTGAGTGCGCAAGGCTTTGTTGACATTTGCTACATGTCGTCAGCAAAGGTAACCGTTGTTGTTGCTCCCGGTGTAGATGGCGAGAAGCAGGTGGAGGTCGAAGTCCGAGATGACCTCTTGGTGTTGGAGACTTGCGCAGATTCTACCCAGACTCTGATAAGCTTGGCCAATGCACTTTCGCCACCCACACCGCCCAGCAAGGAGAACAAATACAGGACCAAGGTGATGCCCGTGCAGGATCTGCTTGCCTCAATCTCGGCAGAGGCGTTTGGGAGGCCGGAGGGGGAATACGACTTTGATCAAGACTTTGCCGGCGCCCAGGAAATGGCCAAGAGCCAGTCCGAGGCCGGCTTCGGGGTGGACAACAATTTCCCCATCGAGTCGCAATTCTATGGGAGTGAAGCCGAAGGAGAAGAGCTGTTTGATGCCATGAAGCTGTCTGCCACATCACAAGACACACGAATGCAAGATACCCAGGAGGGCGTCTTGATCACGGGACTCGACCGTTCTCGCAGCTACATCTCAGAAGGTTCTAGCGATGATTTGGCCTTTAAGGAAGACTTTTTCAACGAATCTGCTCCTGACGAGCATGGCGCCAAGATATGGAACTCAGTCAAGAACTCGTACGACAAGGCTCCTGCCAACCTAGTGAAACGCAGCCCCCTCAAGGTGTCCGTGAGAGACGTCCATCTCATCTGGAATCTGTTCGACGGCTACGACTGGACGCATACGCGCGACACGATCAGCAAGGCCGTTCAAGACGTGGAGACCAAGGTCTATGAGCGCCAGGCACGACTCGGCGGGCGGCAGGTCTTTGAAGAGGAGATTGAAGACGAAGAGACCATTGGCGACTTCTTGTTCAACTCCATCTACATTGGGATTCCGGCGAGTCGAGACCCCCAGGAGCTGTCTCGTGCAATCAACGAAGGCCTGGCCGATAATGCAACGGAGACGGAGTCGGTTGCCACCACAGCGGTGACGACATCGACGAATCGAACCGTCCGCAGAGGGTACCCCAAGTCGCGACGCCTCAAGCTGCAGCGAAGCAAGCACCACAAGATCACTTTCGAGCTCCAGGGTGTGAACGTGGACATGGTTGCCTTCCCGCCTGGCACCGGAGAAACGCAGAGCAGTGTTGACATACGCGTTCAGAACCTTGACATTTTTGACCACGTCCCTACGTCCACTTGGAAGAAGTTTGTGACGTACGATCGCGACCAGGGAGAACGCGAGATGGGCACCAGCATGGTGCATCTCGAGCTCTTGACAGTCAAGCCGCTGCCAGAACTGGGAGCTTCGGAGATTGTGCTCCGAGCGACGGTGTTACCCCTGAGGCTTCACGTTGACCAAGATGCGCTCGACTTCATCACTCGTTTCTTCGAGTTCAAGGATGATAGCGTGCCGGTGCATTCGTCGCCCAGCGACGTCCCCTTCTTACAAAGGGCCGAGGTGCACGACATCCCCGTCAAGCTAGACTTTAAGCCAAAGCGAGTGGATTATGCTGGTCTTCGCTCTGGCCACACGACCGAGTTTATGAACTTTATCACGCTGGAAGAATCTAGGATGGTCCTTCGGCATACAATCATTTACGGAGTATCTGGCTTTGACCGGCTGGGCAAGACGCTCAACGACATCTGGACGCCCGACGTCCGTAATAACCAGCTTCCGGGTGTCGTGGCAGGTCTGGCGCCCGTGAGGTCTCTTGTGAACATTGGCAGTGGCTTCAAGGATCTGATTGAGATTCCCCTCAAAGAATATCAGAAGGACGGCCGCATCATCCGAAGCATTTCCAAGGGAGCAGCAGCATTTGCCCGCACAACCGGCACAGAGCTGGTCAAGTTTGGAGCGAAACTGGCCGTCGGGACGCAATACGCTCTGCAAGGAGCGGAAGACATGCTCACCACCGGGATCAAGCCTGACGATGGCTGGGATGACGACGACCCCGATGCAGAAGACAAGAAGCAAATCTCGATCTATGCGGACCATCCTACGGGGGTGATTCAAGGTATTCGGGGTGGCTACAGATCGCTTGCTCGGGATGTGAACCTGGCACGAGATGCAATCATTGCCGTGCCAGGAGAGGTGATGGAGAGCCAGACGGCTACGGGAGCCGCCAAGGCAGTGCTGCGACGAGCGCCTACCATCATTTTCCGGCCTGCAGTGGGTGTCTCCAAGGCCATTGGGCAGACATTGATGGGGGCGACGAACTCGATTGATCCACACAATCAACGCAGAATTGATGAGGTAAGTTGCTTGGGTATGTCCCTGATGCGGGTACGGCATGGTGAGGCTAACACTTTGACAGAAATACAAGAAACACTAGATCATGGCTGGAGACATGCCTTCGCGAGAAGGAGTCTTTGGATGTGGCCATAGCGGATGCTATATACTCGCGAGAGGACCATTGTTTAGATTTGATTGTGGCAGCCGGCTTATAAAGCGACGAAGTTTGTTACGACGACAAGCACAGTGGGTAGATTAC
>LFMI01000676.1:2017-15395 GCA_001050175.1 Trichoderma parareesei | reverse complement strand
CTCTCGGCGGCTTGCTCGGAGTGATGGTGGTGGTTGTGGTGGCTTGTTCGGTTTGCGGAGTCTGCGAGCGGAGGTTATACGACCGGGTGGTGGTGTTCTCTGGCGGCGATGCCGTAACGCGTGCCCTCCTGCCGCTCGACGGTGGAGTGAGCAAGTTGCCCGCGTTCATAACCGCAGCTTCACTGGACGGCATGGCCTGTGCAACGTCTTCGGGTGCTGGCGAAGGCGAAGGCGAAGGTGAAGCGGCGGAGGAGGAGGAGTACCCAGGGGGTGCCATCTGGGGCGTCGCAGGGAGGGGCTTGTTGATGTTCGCCCGGTCTTCTTCTGCGCGGCGACGTCTGTTGGCGGCGAACGTCACGATGGCGTCGCGCGCGCCGGACGGACACTCGTCGATTTGGCCGACACAATATGCCAGGCCCTCGACGAATGTGTCCGTCACGGCGCGCTCCTGCTGAGGGTCTGGTTCGGAAGTGGAAATGTCAATGGTGCTGCTGTTGGTGTCGATGTTGGTAATATCATGCGTATCGTGGGTGAGGTTAATGAGTTCGGCGAGAGTAGGCAGGTCGTCTGAAAGATCGATGGTGTCGATAATACAGACTTCGTCCGTAACCGTAGCCTCGGCCTCCGCAATGTCAATCTGAATCACCTGGGGCGGATGCGGGCAGTCCCTCTTGGGCAACTCTTTCTTCTCATACACCTTCTTCACCAAGCGCTCTCTCCAAACCAGCTTTAGCGAGATTCCAGTCGCGTTTTGCAGCTGCTGTACGAATTTCCCGCAAAAATTGCAGTTCTTGCGCGAAAAGTAAATCTCAAACGAGGGCTTCGAGCCGTCCTTCCACGACGCCTTGCGTAGCGCCGTGAGATCCCTGAGTGAGATATTTTCCAAGTCCTGCGTGATCCCAAATCTGGTCAAGAGGATTGAGATGGCATAGGAAGCGAGTTTCACTTCGACGTGGCTGCCTAAGTAGACGCCCTCCAACCTGATGCCCGTCGTCTGCAAAAGTCTCCCATCATACGGACGGCGCATTCGCAGAGCAAGGGCACGGCCTATAGAGATGGCCCTCTTGGTCCAGACATCGTTGGGGAGCACATTCGGGTCGGCATCCAGCAGGTCGCCTTTGCTGCCGACGCCGTGCCCGCTCTGCGCCCAAGCCAGGACGACCCGCTGCTGGCCGTTGCCGGTCTTGAGGGCGAGGAAGCCCGTCACTTTCGCCTCAAGACGCGCGGTGATGTTGGATGATGCGAGGCGCAGCTCCTTTGCACGACCGTGACGGAACGTGTATGCGAGGTTTGGGCCGAGAACTTCAACTCGGAGGGTGGCAGCGGTGGGATCGATGACGTGGTGGAAGTAGCAAGGTGATAGCGCATCGTGAAAGGCGGCGTCGAACTCGGGCAGCCGTCGTTGAGATGGATCCTCTTCAACGATGACCTCCATCGTGGCACCAAGCCGGTAGATGCCGTGGGTTGTGAGGTTGAGGTTTGGTGCTGTCTCTCATGTAGAGCTGCTATCGTCAGATGGCTGCTGTGTGATGGGAAAGTGTGAAACTCACTCAAGAGGACGCAAGATTACTCAAGAGAATATCTTCCTCCGCGAGCATGTGCTGATGCAAATCCCTAAAGGAATGTAGAATCTTCCTCTCGTGGAAAAGTCTATATCAAGGGCAAGGCGGTGCAGGCGGTCAAGTGCATGTAATCCTGCCTCTCTGCCTCGAGGAGAGCAGCATGTCGTCTGCTCGAATCCGTGCACAAGGGAGCTTGCAGCGAGCCTCGCTTAGGCAATTGCATAATGAACGAGCTTATTGAGCACATAGATTGCCGGTTCCAGCAGTGTGGTCTTCACTTTGCCGGGACAACGGCTGTGATTCTGTGTGCCACGAAAGGCAGATGGGACATGTCAAGGATGGAACTTGACTTTGAAGGAGTATAAAGAATGACAGGGCATTCTTGGAACAAAAACAAGGGTCATGATTGGTACTATAAAGAGCACTTGGAGTATGAAGATTGGAGTAAACGATGACAGCCAGTGCGTATAAGTGATGAAGTCGGAGAAGGAGAGAGTATCGTGACGTTGAAAGTGGTGGAGCTTGGGTGTTTTGGTTTCAAGTATACCGTATGGCTTATGTAAGCGGAACAATTGCTGGTTTGGACGACTTCACAGAACAGACTCTGGGATACTCGAGCAGCTGGCGTCAAGCAAATATAGAAAAAACAATGAGTATCTCTCACAAGTGAATGCAGATCCAGGAAATTTATGAGTCTTTATATCTCTCCATTCGCGATGCTCGCTATTTGTATCAGCCACCAGCTCGTATTCAACGAAGCCGACAAAGAAATTTGATGAGGCCCCTGAAGATTTCAGTTGCCATCATCACAATTCACTGCCATGCAGACTCTCGAGTATCTCAGTTAAGCCTTCTACACCGAAGAGCAATAACAGAGCAACTCGGTTCACCAAGGAAAGTCACATGCTGTTGTCAACAACATCACAGGCGAGATGGGAAGAAATTGATCAAGGAACGGCTGTGGCACGTCCAGTTTGGTAACCGAAAGCCCAAAACCAGAGGGAATCTTGTTCATACATCTCAAAATCTAAGACCGTACGCCCATTCCGATGCCGCCATCCCATGACATTGTGAGGAGAAAGACAAGAAAAAATAAAGCAAACTCCTTTTAGTTTATTTTGATTTACTCGTCATCCTCCTCCTCCTCGGCCTCAGCGGTGGTCTGGGCAATTCGGTCCAAGTCACGCTGGCCGGACTGGGTAATGCGGCGGCCACCCTTCTCCTCGTCCTGCTCAAGGACACCAATCTTCTCGAGAGCCTGCATGGCCTTGCGGTCGACGGAGCCGGAGGCGTCAACGTGGTGGGAGGGGCGGTTGCCGCGGTTCTTGGCGGTGCCGTGGACCTTGCGGAGACGGCCAACACCGACGGTCTTGCGGAGGTAGACGTGGCGGGCGACGGAGGCGGCGCGGACGTAGAACCAGTCAATGTCCTGGGGAGGCAGCTCCTTGGCGGGACCAGTCTTGACGGTGTCAACCCAACCTGATGATATGTCAGTAATTATAGATCTTCGTCGAGTCAATGAAATGGAATGGAAAACTCACCGGGGATGGGCAGCTTGCCCTGACGCTTCAGGAAAGCAGCATAGGCAGTGATGAACTTCTGCGCCTGATCACACAATACCCATTAGCAAAAATTCCGTCGTCAGAAGTCTTGCGACTCCCTCGCGCCTGCTCCCAGATCCCTCAAAGAAGTTCTTTTTTTTCCCATATATATATATATATATATATATATATATATATATATATATATATATATGTATATATGTTATGTATATATTCCACGCTCGTAGACGACTATGCATGCAGTAAGGCCCGCGGCTCAGACAGCTGGACTTATTTCGAGAGGATCATTTTCAGAGTTCTCGAAGCCGCTGCGGCTCGTCGGGGCCAGACCACAGCATCGCAGTGTCGGAGGTTTCGGGATATTGGTTCTTCTTTTCTTCTTCGGGTTCAAGTTGCGAGATCGTCGAGAGGTGGTCGTCGATATAAGGGGGGAAAATCCTAAAGATTTTGCTTTTGTCAAGGTAGACCTACATCGACGTCGCGAACAGTGATTCCGCCGGCCATTTTGTCGGTGTTGGGGGTTGGATTTGGGGGAGATGGTGAAGCTGGATGAGATTGACTGGGCTTGAGGATCCAGAAAGTTTTGGCAAGACTGAGCGCGGAGGTGGACTTTGGGTCGCTCTAGGGCTTGTGACCCTAGCGCGCACCAGCAGAGTTTTTGGTTAGCGGCGTGATGACTAAGGCTGGGGATCCGTGGTGCCGCACGCCGTTACCTAATCAGGAAAGTAGCGGCGGCTCTTCCAAAATCGGCCAAACATTCTGCCGCTCCTCACCAAGTTGTACAAGACCTGTCACAACATTGAGAGATGCATTCAAACCAAAGTCAAGTGACTGAGATGCAAATCATTATGAAAAAGTCTATGGAATAGATATGCGTCTATTTCCTGTTCGCCAAGCCCAAATTGCAGTGACCAACGCTCTTCTAATACATGACCAAAGCATCCAAGCAAACCGTTTCCTATGCTTCCCTATGTCCTCCATATCATAGAGCCCGTAATTATATGAGAGCAAAAACAGATGTAAAAGAACTCCAAACTTTTGCCGTTACGCCCATTTTGCCAACAGAGACATGATTGCGACGCCAAAGGCCACGCATCCAAATGCAAAAAGTTGAATCTTCAGAGGCGCCTTGCGCATGTGCGGGTTGAACATGAACTCGTGTGCGAGCAGCTCGACCAGGCCTGTGTACATGAGGATACCAGCACTGATCGAATCGAAGATGCCATTGACCAGCTTCTGCGTGTTTGCGTTGCTGGGCCGTGCTCCTATGCCGGCGGCCGTGCCGATGGGAGTCGACGCGGCAAATATGAGGCCGAGCACGTACGGCATCCACTGCTTCTTCTTGGGCCAGGGGGCTGTCGCCAACCGGGAGCCCAGACCGAGGCCTTCAAACATTTGGTGGAACACTAGGACAACGAGCAGAACAACCAAGTCATCCGTAGTACCGAGGGTCAGGCCAATGAAAACGCTGTGGAAGACGACACCAAACTCAAGGATGAAGATGGCGGTGAGCTGGCCCGCTAGGCCACCGTGAGAGTCGCCGTCATCGTGCTCGTGGCCGTGTGCGAGGTGAGCCTCACCACCAGGCGGGTAGCTGACGTCGTCGGGGAGGCCTGGGATGCTTTTCGGATCCGGTCCACGCAGGACACCGCCTCTTTCCACGTCATGGGGGCAATCCACTGAGATGGCTCCCTTCTCTTGCGGCTTCTTTCGAGATATTGAGCCAAGAGAAGGGTCGGAATCGTTGTCAGAGCCCAGCGAGTGACTGTGCGCATCGTCTTCCCCTCCAATTCGTGCGGCAAGCAGCTCGACAAAGAACATGACCATGACCGTCATCAGACTGATGCACAAGGCCCACGGATAGTCGCCGAGCCGCGGAGCAAGGCAGGGATCGGACAAGTTGTCGATGGCCGGGTCTAGCAAGTGCATCCAGGCGGTTGCAATGATGACTCCCGTTCCGACGTATTTGCAGATGAAGAATGTGAACTTGGGCACATGCATCTTCTGTTGTCGAGCCAAGAGGATTGGAGCAAAGGCGCCAAAGGTTGCGGCCGCCATGATGATGAAGATGGATCCGATGCGCAGCCCGCGGTTGCTGAGGTCAACGACGTCCCCGTTGCAGGCATTTTCGACGTCCGCCATGTTTCGTGAACTTGTTGATGGTTTGCCGTAAACACAATGTCCAGTAGTCGTTGCTATGGCGAGTTTGCAGATCAGGCGCCGAGTGAGCCCAAATTGCTCACCTAGATCTATGCCCTATCGGCAGCATAAATAGTCGAGTGACAGGTTCAAGGTGGTATTGCGTCTTGCAAGATAGTCGGTAACTCAGAGTCCGTGTCCAACGAGGGCGGACGCGTCGAAGTGAATAGAATATGCAATATCGCCAAAATGGTGACGGGAACTCGCTCTTTGACGGAAGCAGGGTTGATGATATTTGCGGTAGAGGTTAGAAAATGGAAACAGTTGACGAAAACTTCCTCTGTAGGTGCTTTGAGGATGTCGAGGCGCCCAAAACGTTGCGCTGAATCGGCAAGTTCCGCCAGTCTGACCTCGGCAGCAGGCAAGAACGAAGATGCTCCACTTGAGGAGAAACGCGCTTCAAGGGCTGAAGAAGAGTAGAAAGATGGTCGCTATAGAGCTTCTCTAGAATGTAAAAAAGTGGTGAACGACGCAGTGGATGGTCTAGAAGTGAGGCAAACAAGTCGTCAGAAGGCTTGAGAGCAGCGCCGAGAGAGTCGGCTAACTGCAACTGAGGAAAAGGAGGCTGTGGAGCAGAGGCCAGTCGAATCCGGCAAGCCTCAAAGTCAAAGGCTTTCCGAGCGTAAGGAATGTTGCGCAGCCGCTGAAGAAAAGGGCACGGACAGCTCCCGACGAGTGTCTATTCGCAGGCTTGGTGAAGAGGGAGAAATGAAGAGAAAACGGGGTCCTGAGGCTGTGGCTTGTCGAGGGAGGGACTCAGCGTCTTATTTTTAGCCCCGCAGGTGCAAAAGGTGTGATGAGAACCTTGATGGCCTCTATCTGGAGTCCAGCAAAAAAGCTCCACCGAATCTCTGCAGCGCCCAGCCTTGCGCTTTTACTGAACACTATGAATCTGAGCGCGATAAGACGCTTTAAACACACTATCATGGCTGATGTCGAGTCCATCTCTCTACCGTATTGAGGCCAAGGCGCGCAGGAGCAGCATCACGAGGTGCTCCATCATAGGGCGAGGGTGATGCTCTGCCCTCTCCAGCATCGTCCATCCTCGTCGAGTCTCGCAGTCAATGTGGTCGCTGTCCCCTTTTCTATTCGCGAATCATCACCACCAAGAGCCGCTACGCACATCACGGGTGTATAGAAACGGCTGGAAATGCTCTGGTAAACGTCACAAGGCATGGCATCTGCAGTCAGTCACGCGGCACAACATGTAACAATGGCCGCACATGCGAGGAGCTTCCACGACATGCAAAGAACGTGGGCTGATGAGGTAATACTCGTACACGGTCCACGGAAGCACTGCAAATGGCAAGGCGCTGGATGACGGGAAGATCCATCATCATGGGAAATTGCGCAAGCTGTGATTGGCCGAGCGGAGTTGCGGAGGGTCACTTTCACCGGCTGCTGACGAACTTGGGCAGCGCTGGACCATCAGGGTTCTCACAGATGACAAAGCTTCTTTCTCCAGCAGAGTGCTCAACTCTTAACCGCATAAATACATCTTGGACATCTACACATCTTCACTCGACTCTACACCGCTCGACCTTGTCACGTAACTGCCGGTGAATCAAATCGACTCCGGGTCGGTCAACGGCCAATCATGCAAGCACAAGCACAGACACAGGCGCCGCAACCTTCCACAAGCGGCAACCCTGGCATTGACTCCGCTGCATCAACCAAGATGCAGGATACCGTGGCTGAGACATCGAGTATCCGCCTGCACTGTCTCGCCTCAGCCCTGCCAGCAGGACAATGTGTGACTTGGTGGTGATTCTGTCGTGCTACGAAGCACAAAAGCATAGCCGGTAGCAAAGGCTAGACGAGCTGCCAATTAGTACCTACTTACATACAACTACATGCTACGTAGTAATGTCCGCAGCGAATCCGGAACTCCGAATCCCGCTGGTGCGGAGGATTTGTCTAGGCAGCCAATCCTTCGTCGAAGCTGATATCGCGAGCTTCCTTCTTTCTTCAGACTGTTTCTATATATCAAATCTCGCAGAACAGTCAATCTCATCAGTGGATATAGCTATAGTTCACCGCCCATCATGGTCTCCTACAAAGAAATTCAAGCCTCCAACGCGCTCATCAACGACGCAACCGCCCCCCGCGTCTCCGTCTTCGTCGGCGGCACCTCTGGCGTTGGAAAATTCACCATCAGGGCCCTCGCTTCCACAGGCGCGAGCGTTAAGATCTACCTCGTCGGGCGCAAGAGCTCCGAAGAGCCTACACGCGCCTTCATCCAGGAGCTCAGCACGATCAACCCCAAGGCGCACATCATCTGGACCGAGGGCGAGGTCTCGCTCCTCGCCGACGTCAAGAGAGTATGTGAAGGCATCAAGGAAAAGGAACCACGCGTCGACTTGCTGTTTCTCTCGGCGGGCTATGCACCGTTTGGGACGCGAAAGGAGACGAGCGAGGGCTTGGAACTATGCCAGAGCTTGGAGTACTATTCGCGGATGCTCTTCATCCTGCATCTTCTTCCGCTCTTGCGCCAGTCGGAAGCCGGCAGGGTCATCAGTGTTCTGGGAGGCGGGATGGAGAACTCCAGGATCAACATTGACGACCCGGACCTCAAACAGCCTGGGAACTTTGGCGCCATGAAAGGCCAGATGCAGTACATTGCCATGAACACCATTTCCCTGGAGAAGCTGGCGAGCGAGAACCCCGACGTGACCTTTATCCACTCGTGGCCCGGATGGGTCGACACGGGCAACGCCAGGAGAGGCTGGGATGAGGGCTCCATCCTCGCCCGGGTCTTTGCCTTTGTCGTCGAGACGCTGATTTACTTTTTTGGCTTCAGCCACGAGGAGTCTGGGCAGAGGCACTTGTTTGAAAGTACCAGCGCTGCCTTTGGTGGTCGCGGGATTCCGTGGGGAGGCAAGCCGGGGGTGAATTCTCTGGGCAAAGCTGAAAATGGGCTGTTTCTTGCCGACTACAAGTGCGATTGCAGGCTGAATGCCAAGGCCATGTCGACGCTGAGAGAAAAGGATCAGGGCAACATTTGGGAGCATACCAAGAACCTTCTTCAGCCATATCTTTGACTTGCTCATCATCACTCCATGAAGGGATCATTGCCAATATCATGATAATACAGTCAAGCACAGTTATATTCCCCCAATGCTATATGCTTATACTTTGAACCTCTTGATATACATACTTCAGTATTGTTTACCATGCCTCTTTCTTGGATCATGGTCCTCTACTGTCTGAACACTGCCGTCCCGCTCTCCTCTTCATCTCCAAAGAAGCGCCTCATATCCTCATCCTCAACCAGCACCTCGGGCGTCTCCAGCGCAGGGAAATGTCCCCCCTTTTCATGCACCGCGCTCCACCTGACATTGCCCAACCTCCTCGCCCACTCCAACGGCGTCCCATACCAGACATCATGCGGGAACTGGCTAACGGCCACCGGCTGCTTGACATACGGCAACGCCTCGATGCCACGGACGGATATCGCGCCGTCGGCCGCGCCGTGCTTGTACAGCGAAAAGACGGCGTACGGGCCGGGGATCCAGTGCATCATTGTCCATGTGATGACCGTCTCGGGGGTCCAGATGCTGGCGACGTTTTCCTCCTCGACGCAAGTCACCAGTACGTCGTAGATCCACATGGCCAGTCCGACGGGCGAATCCGTCATGGCATGGGCGAGCCTTAGGGGCCTCGTCTGATGAAGATGTCCGTACGCCCATCTCTGACTCGAAAAGCCGTCCATTCGGCGTATAATGTCCGCTTCTTCGCTTGCGGCCTTGCCCTGTGCGAGCCTCACGCGGTCGATCCTCCGACGGGGGCGGCGGTGGACAAAGTGCAGCGGGATGGGCTCTTTGTAGGCGGCCGTTTCGGGGGTCATCGTCACGATGGTTGGGAATTGTGTGAGGCGGGCGTTGATGGCGGCTTCTACGGCGCGCCAGCTGTACTCGTTTGTCCAGTGGGCGGCAATGGTTCTTGCGGCGTCGGTGGGAGGGCCGTCGGTGAAGGCGGCGGGTCGAGTGTTGGGAGGGGGCTTGAATATTCTGTGGTGACGAAGCGTGTGAGGGAGGCCTTGAGCTTGGTTTCGTCGAGGAAGGGCTGCTTGACGGAGATGAGGAAGGGGGTGGTGGTGGTTGTGGTGTAGGTTGCGTGGAAGGTGAGGTTGAGGTCTTGGTCTGTGAGGGTGATTTGGGTCATGTTTGGTAGTAGATGATGGCTGAGATATCTTCAATGTTCTTTGATGCCATTCAGGTGGATGTAAGTTGTTTGTACGTTGTATAGATGTCGTGGATGTCGAGTTCTTGGTAAGTACAGTGACACCACTTACATGCAGCCTTTCATACCAGGTAGGTAGGTAAAGATGGCTACCTGGAGCGGGGGGAAAGTAGTATCATGGCCTAAGGTAGGCAATTGTAAGCTCAACGATGACATTCAAGGCATCCAGCATTACCAACCAATCTCCACTTACACGGCTCGAGTCACAGAGATGTGATGTATCACAGCTTGGCTAGGCAATCACTACTAGGTATTAGTGCACATTCACAGGCCATTGGGTCATTTTATCGTTGAATTAGAATAGAAACTTGTGTATTAAGGATCGTAAATAGCGTAAACTTTTCTCCCGAGTGACTGCGTTCACAAGCAGTCGGGTGAGGTTATCGATGGCGTTAAGAGACAACAAAAAGGCTGTAACTCGTATCATGACTCCCATGCATACATGCCAAAAACACCCAAAACCGATACATCAAGAGAAAGAAAAAGGAGCGTGAACAAATCCCAACAACCATCATGACTCATGCAAAAAAATCAATTTCCATCCATCCATTCCCCTTTGTCGACAAATCCCCTTAGTTGACGGTAATCTTCTTGGGCTCGTGCTTGGCGGCCTTGGGAATCGTAATGTTGAGGATGCCGTCCTTGAAGTTGGCCGACACCTTGTCCTGGTCAACGCGCGTGGGGAAGCTAAACGTCCGCGAGAACTCGCCGACGCTGCGCTCGCTCAGCCAGTACTTTGCATTGTCGGTAGGCTTGTTGCTGTCCTTGTCGTCGCCCTTCTTGGACACCTCGCCCGACTTGCCGGCGGCGGCGTCCTCGTCCTCGACGGTGGGCTTGGGCGGCTTCTTGTCCTTCTCGCCGCCCTCGGTGATGGCGCCGCCCGACTTGGAGCCCTCGAGGGCGCCCGAGGGCGGCGTGCCGGCGGTGTAGGTGCGCTCGACGCGGCCGTGGACGACGAGCGTCTGGGAGTCGGTGAACTCAATGTTGACGTTCTCCTTGTTCATGCCGGGCAGCTCGCCGTGCAGCTCGTACGCGGCGTCCGTCTCGCGCACGTCGAACTTGGGCTGCCATGGCGTGATGCCGGTGCGGCGGCCCGACGGGGAGCCGCCGTTTGTCTGCCGCGAGTAGTCGTCAAAGTCCTGCAGCAGGCGGAACAGGGGGGTGAAGGAGGTCTCGGGGTAGAAGTTGCGCTGGAAGAAGGCCATTTTGGGTGCGGTTGAGAAGAGTCGTGTGGCGGAGACGGAAGTGGAAGTCTTTGGAGAAGAAGAGGAAGAGAGGTGCTTGATGATGCGGTTCTTGTTGTTGTTGCTGCGAAGAAGAGATCGCTTGAGCATAAAAGGAGCTTATGGTGGCTCGAAAGAGCGCGTTGAAGTAGTTTGTTTGTTGGTGTTTTTGTTGCTTTGTTTTCTTTTTCTCTGATGATCTGGTTCTTTCAAGCTTCAAGCCAGAGGCATCCGCCCGACTTCTTTATACTTGAGCATCCCCTCCCCCTACGCTACCCTTCATGATGGCCCCTCGCCCGGAGATTCCGCTCCTGAGTTCGAGAAGCATCGCCAATTACGTCGATTCCAGTGAGCGAAACCCAAAAAAGTCGACTGATGATGACGTGTAGACACAATGTTCGAGGAGCATCTTGTCCGTACTGTGAGAAGTGACGGGTGAGAGAGTGGAAAAGCTGCACAATGTGTTCATGGCAGGATCACGACTCTTCTAGAGGGGGGGAAAGGGTCGAAGTTTCTAGAGCGTTCGGGCACTGTGTTGCCACTGTGGGTGCGCTGATTGGCGTGGGGAAAGCTAGGGGGAGCTTACCCGGAGCTACCCTGGAGTGTGGAGGGAGCGGATGCAACGGTTAGCGCGCGAGCTGAGGCGATGTGATGCATGGCCAGGGATGGTGACATTTTACTAGGTATGTTTGTGTGTGTGTTTGCATGTTCTCTTTGTCTTCGCTTAGCCAGAAGGATGATTTCATTCATTGGTTGTGGCGTGGAGCTGCGTTTATAGAGGTTATTCTCCGACTGGGTCGATCAGCCGTTGGATGTCACCACTGCGGCATCATCAGCCAATCCCGCTTCAATGAACAGTATCATGCACCATCTCTCCAACTTTATGGGTAAACAGCTCACAGCTACTAGCACAAGTGTGAGGAGAAGGTGTCAAAAAGGTCAGGCGATGTCACAAGCCACATCACGCCTCTTCTCTATTCTAGCGTTAGCAATTGCACCAGTCCTTTGTCAAATGCCGTTTATCAATCTAGCCTCAACATCTCTCTCATCTACGTACCCTAAGTAGCAATACCTAGGTAATACCTACTCAAGGACTACCTTATCCTGTATCAACCAGCTGCCTCTCCTCCATGAAACAAAGAAGACAGCCTCGCATCAACCATCGTCTAAAGCGTCTATTTACAGCCATGCTTATTCATCCAATCTCATCATCCCCCCGTCGAGCCTTGCCTCCCGTTCAGGAAACGCCTTGTCATATCCATCAGCCCTAGCGATTGGCCAATCCCACAGCTTACACTCACTGTTCCACTTCAACCTCCTCTTTCCCCTGACTACCTAGTAAAAGCACCACTCACAGGTACTATCTTGATATCCCCTCTCGTTCCTCTACCTATAGAACTATCTCAATACGTCATCAACTCTACCAAATCAACCCAACTCCAAAAATCAACATCAACATCTAAACACCAACAAATTCCATACAACTCCAAACCCAACAAGCCTCAACTCTACGGTCAAAACGCCAACCATGTCCTCCAAATCAACCATCCCCAAATCCCTCATCCCAGCCCTCTCCACCTCCCTCAACGTCGGCATGGCCCTCGGCGCCTGGATCACCGTCCTCCCCTTTGCCAACCCGGCCTACCCGGGCCCCGCCGTCGCCATCTGGTTCAGGGACTTCTTCAAGCCCGGCTTCATCGGCATCACCTCCCTCAGCGCCGTCACCATCGCCTCCGGCATCCGCGCCGCCTGGCTCCGACAGTCTTCTTCTGCTCTTCCTCCTCCTCCGTCCGGGTCCGGGTCCGGGTCTTCGTCTGCCGAGCAGGGCCACCAGGAGGCCAAGGCGAAGAAGGCGTCGCGGTGGGCGATTGCTGGGCTGGTCTTTACCCTCGTTCACTTTGGCTTTGGCAATTCGGTGAGTTGTAGAAACTGATCCATATATTGTGACATTTTCTTTTTTTTTGTTCTCTTCTTCTCTTTTAATGCTGTTTATTACCAATCGAGAGACTTGGCTTATAAGCGAGGTTGAAACAGGTCCTTGCCATCATGGACAAGAACCTCTCTGCACCGGAACTGGCGCAGGGCCAAATGGCGGGCTGGATCCAGCTGCACACCGTCAGGACGCTGACAACCGACGTGCCTGCATGGCTATGCTTCGTGGCCGCACTCCTGACTGAGCTGTAAATCCCATGATACTATAGTACAGAGAGAAAAAAAAAAAGAGAGACAACCAAAAGGTCCAGTCGTTATCCTAGCCATCACCAATCACATCAGTGGAGGGCCCAGGCTCCAAAACAGATTGTTCCAGTCCCTTCCACGCCCCTGAAGCGTCTCCCACAGCTTGTCCAGGTCGACATTGTCCACTTCAATCGTGTCCGCCGTCCTCTTCGCCTCCGGATCAATCACTGCCATCCCTCCCCTCCCCGTGACAACTTTATCTCCCATATCATTTTGACCAAAAGTCACCGCCCCCTGACTGTGCTTCTCCATCTGCAACGCCTGCAGCGCCGGATGCGACGCCCTATACTTGCGTAGAATCTGAATCGACATGTGCAGCAGCTCCGACGCTAACGGCGACTGTCCCCTCGCC